>OMNN01014133.1:2263-20575 GCA_900302755.1 Chromis chromis
TTCTGTATAATAATCTGTTAGGGTGTTCTAATTAAAATGGAATAAGGTTTTGCATCAAATATCCTGTGTAACATTGCTCTCTGATTAAAGTTTACAATTGTAATAAACAGGACATCACCAGAACAGGCTATACTTTAAATTACATAAAGAAAATGAAGAAAGTTAAAGCTTTTTGTTTATTGCTTAATCTTAGAGGGGCTATTGGTGTCTCTAGTAAGAAGTAAATTCTAAACAGGAAAGTTCTGAGGCACATTATATTTGTTTCTCTTTGTTTCGTAATCTGTTTTGATATTTTTGGCATCTTGAAAACCTCAGGACTTGGTGGTTAGTGATGTACTTTAAAGTTCTTTTCTGCAAATTACGATAAAAGAAATTGAAAGGGATGGCGAATGTAAACATGGATGTGTGCATCCCCTCGGAGGATTATAATGTGGTGTATAGTGTTACAACTGGGGATGAAGTCTGTAGAGGAAACCATGTTGTGTCACTGACATTCTGATCTAGATTGGAATATTAGATTAGGCTCACAGATGAATGAAATTATGTATTGTTGCAGATTTTTATTGGAACATGTATCTGATTTTGCAAGCGTCCCACTGCAGCCCCCTTTACTCCTCCAGGGGGTTTCCATCTGAAATCCACAAATCCTCCAAAGACGGCAGCTGCGTTTCAGGTTTTTGCTTCTTGTGAATGTTTGACAAGCACCACCCATGAAACAAGCCCAGATTTAGTTGGTCTGAATTCTATTGGCAGCTCTTCTGGTGATGACACTGTACACAAATGACGTCTCCGTGTTGACCTTCTTCTCACAGCAACCACTCTGTTGACAGAACAAGGTGGCTCATTTCCTTAACACACGCACACACTTGCATTTGCCGGTGCTGTTTTCTGGGGCACTGCTTGTTTATGGTGTCACGTTAGTGACTTAGGGTGTTTCTGGCACTGTGAGAGCGAGGGGTGAGAGAAGGTGGCGGTGGGGTGATGCAGCTTAGCGGGCCTGTTAAGCCCTCACTGGGGCCCTCTGTGCAAAGCAAGTGTTTTTCGGGAGCAGGGTGGGTCTGGAGGAGGCAGAAGGAAACGTGGGACAGAATTCCTTGTTGACATCAATCTCCTGCCGTTGGGGGGCCCAAGGAAGCTGGGGAGGAGTAGAGGGGAGGTCACCCTGTTGATATAACACCTCAACAAAGCAGGTCTGTTTAGATGGCCGGGCCTAATGGACTGCATCTACGAGGGGCTCTTGTTTTAGAAAATGCTATCAGTGTTGTGGACAGAGGTAGAAGTCTTTTTGGTTCTATTGGCACTTGTGTTATCGGAAGAGGAGATAGAAGGCAGAATGAAACTGATGATACACTGCTTGAAGAATGGAAAAAACAATGGAGGCCAGGACTGAGTCATGGTGCAGGGTGTGGGGGCTGACAAAAAAATACTGTAAACAGTGGAAAAAGGGGCAGGCTATAATATCTAACCTTGAGAGTCATGTGAACAGACTCCCCTCCAGGATTGAAGACAGAGGCACTGAAATGTTGTGGTCAAAGTCACCATGATGATTGAGTGGGGAAGAGCACCCGACGTACTGTCTTTTTTTCTCTCTTGCTCACTCACACAGTCACACACTCACACAGTCACACACTCACTCGCTCACCGCTCACTTACACTCGAGTCAATCCAGTCGTGAGCAGTCCCTTTATGCATTTGTTCATTCTGAGGAAAACGGTGCCTGCTGTGATCTGCGGCACATCTGGTTCCAGTGTACCAAATCTAAATCTGATGTTGCTTATGCGTTGTGACAAAGTTACACCACACAGACAAGCCGACACTCAAATGCGTCACACTGTGCAATTGCGGGGCATTTTCTAGGGAATGAAATTAATTACAGACATTTTGTAAATTGCGCTTTTCAAACAGCTTGTCCCAACTCTTGCCTCAGTTTCCGGAAAATCAAGACAACTGTACCAGGAAGCAGAACGGAGACAGTGACGGATTGTCACCTCCTCATCAACCAGCATGCAAACAGTCATTAATCATCAATTTGCCATGTTTTGACAGAAACAGACAGGCAGACACACACATACACTCAGACACATGCAGGCACATTGACGTAGACATTGTTTGTTTCATATGTGGCATGTTTTTTTGCCCTCAGCTGATCCTAGAAGGAATACATTTCCTCACTAAACATTATTTTTTTCCCTTTTGGCTACTATTGACCACTGTTGACACAATCACAAGCCAAACTGAGAACATCTCATTTGTTGTGAAGACCTGCATAAACAAGCTTTTTTTTCTACAGCAGGTCAAGGGAGAGTTTAAACTGTAAACCGCTACGCTTCCCCACAAACCTTTGAGTTTAACTGCGTTGTAGCTGTAAAATTATCAGTAGACAAAATATTATAAAGGTAATTACCCAAGGTGCCATTAATTTCTTTCAGTTACAACTTAAAATAATCTTTACAGTACAGTTGGCCATTCACTAGATGAGTTTCGGTTTACACGAAGGATGCATAAAGTGGAAATCCCAGCTCTGACTACTTCTGTCACCGGGTGTTGTGGCCTTTTGCATTCACTTAAACGTGTCATATTCTATGTTGTATCACTTACATACTGTGTATGTATGAATGTGTCAGAGAGAGACGTACACACACACACACACACACATTAAAAGGGGGTGATAGACGGTGAAAAAAAGCCATTACACAAGTCCTGAAATGCCATCTGATGAGTGGTAAAGTGAGACTTTGCATCTGCACTGCACAGATGAAGTCACTGTTGGCTAGCTGCCTCGGATTTAACCCTTCATTTAAATGTTGACATTTGTTTTTTACTGGATAGTGTTTACTAAATCTGTGCACATTCTTTCCTTTCCTGTCTGTGACTTCACTCTGTATGTTACAGTGGTTGCATTTTTGTTCCTGTTTGTATTTGATACAAAGCCTGTAGAGGGATTCTAGCTATTGAAGAAGAAAAAATCCTGAATCAAAATATATTAGTAATAGTCGCAATATTTAGTTGACTTTATTGCTTTTTAGCTTCTTAGAATTAGAGGTGTAGAAAAGACGCCATTTTCTCGATAAGTGTTCACTTTCTCCTCTTTTCTCACAACCCCAGAGTTTGAATACTATCAGTTTCATTGATAAAGCACTAGAGACAGGAAGTTTCTAACCCCTGGCCTCTCTCACTTCATGCCCACTCCCTTTTCTTTTTCAGCTTTAATTCGTCTGCCCAGACAAGCTTACCCTGAACTTGACACAGAACATTGTGGTGACAAACTGGCTCTCAACTCTATCAGTTGCTTAACTGTGGAAATTCTGTTAGAAACCCAACTCTGTACCTCGTGTTCTATACTTACATGCACATGGGTTGTCTTTAGGTAGAAGTCGAACCCCCTGGGTAGTTCCTTTATGGCCTAAAAATACCTTGTGTCATTTATACTTTGATGTCATTCCACATCCCTCCTTCTCTCTCCTCAGTTTTAAGCTCAGAATAAAAGTATGCTAGCATTTGCCTCTAAAATTGTTGAACGCAGTCCAGCATGTGAAAAGCTATAACTCTTTGGAAGGCGAGTTTTCTGGGGGGAACATCCTCACCAACCCCACAGCTGAGTGCGTTTCTCCGCAGCCAGTTTCTGCTCTCCTGTGGTCCGCAGGAATGTGGCTCACAATGATGGAAAAGCCACAACCAACAAATTGTTCTTGCCGTGTGAGAGGTCTCATTTGACCGGTGCCTCTGTGCCCCTTCTGGATGCTCACACAGAAACTGAATGACACATGTGATTGCAAGTTTTTGTCACATCTTATAATGCACTCATGTTTTATTTTGCTTTAGATTACACACTGGGTGAATCATTTTACATCTCTAGTGAAGTTAAAATGTGGTAATGCACATATAAAACATGTTTAAGTTATTCTGTAAGCATTGCATTTTGCAGTAGGATTATTTCACACTCTTGGATCTTTTTCCTCCTGACTTGCCTGTCATATTTGAGGCTCACACCTAATAGACATGTCCTGATCAGTGATTGGTGAAACCGTCAGTGACGGCTATAGGTGAGGCCACCGCCAGAGATTAAGAGGGTGGTTGGGTCATGGTGTAGGGAAGTAATTGTTAGCCAGCCTTTTTGTCTCTATTATCAGGCTTTCTGAAATAAAGTGGGTGGAGTGGGGGGCATGGGGGCTGGCCCTGGCTCTCTGTTTGATCATTGATCTCCATGACCCCGTTTGAAGGGTCTTAATCTCTCTGTTGACCTCCTCAAGGATTTTTTTTTGAGGAAGGGTTACAGGGGTGGATGTTGACGGGAACTATCAAGAGACTGAGGATGCTGTAGGGAAAGTGGTGGGGGGGAGTACTTTTCCACTTGAGTGGAGAAAGAGGACTGCGATGAGTTTGGAGGATGTGCGGATTCACACGTGTGCACATTCACAAGGCGATGCAAATCTGACGTATGAAACTTACAAGATGTTTTTTTCTCTCTGACTACTTAACCACAGGTACTCACACCTCAGTAAATGGTTGTTATCAAAGTTTACATGCGCCTACATCATAAACAGACTCAAGGAGACGTTTATCTAGTAGAAGGAAGTCAGAGCTTTTCATGGCACATTTGATGCACTGTTCTGCATCTTATTGTTTGAAAAAAATATGCATATTTTTCATTTTTTCATTCTCTCAAGCATTTTGAGCTTTATTGTTATTATTATTATGATCATCTGTTGAAGTCGTCTTAGTATAATCATACAAACGAAGTTACTGATCTCCAGCTGGCATAAAGGTGATTCTCTATCCTATCCTATTATATAACACGGAGCCTTCATCTGAGGATGTTCTCCCATCATGCAAATGTCGAGCTCTATCCCCAAAGAAGATTTAAGGCTAACTTTCCTCTAGCCTTTGTGCCCCAAGTCCTCCAAGGCACTGCTCTCCATGACAATAAGAGGATAACGCTGTCTCTGTCTGCAGGGCTCACAGTAAATGTTGTGACAAGACAACCAGACTGCACCCTTTCACATATATCTGCACCACAACTGAGCTGCTCCATGCAGCAGACCATTGGTATTGTCCGTATTCTCCTTATGGTGCTAACTGACAATAGTCTATGGAAAGAATTACTGTAATAATAATGTAATAGTTGTGTATTTACTTGGCCACAAGAGTTTTCCATTTTGTATTATAGAGGTTAACAGTGATTGTCCTTTTCATTTGTTGTCAGTCATCTAAAGTCACTCAAAGCACAGTTTAACTAATAGAAGAGTGCTTTTTTCGCAGTTTTACTGTCAATGAGTGATCAAATATGTTGACGTTTGGGCAAGAAAGCATATTTTTAATGAGATGAGCGCTATTTTCACTCATTTGAACTGTCTCACATCCAGTCAAAATTTTATCTTCCCTGATGGCTCAAAGAGTTCCCGAAGAATTTACTGGTTACGAGCATTATTAATAGGTTATCACTGTAGGCTACTAATAAATCACATTATGACTAATGACAAATGGGTAGAGACAAGACCAAACTGTGGCGGGAATATTCTGTATTCTGATTTCTGTTGGATCACTCTGTCTTTTTGATGCACGTGACAGAGTGGTCTACACAGAAGATACAACTGTTTAATCCTCTGGACCACAAGCAGTTCTTGGATGTTTTTTGCTCACTGTGGGCTCAGTTTTTACTGCAATATAAAGTGGAGCACATGTATGGAAACAGCGCAGCCATAGCTAGAAGGAGAGAGAATTCAAAAATGCCTTCTGTGCCGTATGACGCAGTTCTAATGTCATAAATCATAAAAATGTGCCCACAGGTGTTACCAACATTCAAAAAGTAATTCTGGCTCTTCATCCTATAGACAATTTACTACTTTTTTTTTTTAAAGATTTATTTTTGGCCATTTATGCCTTTATTGGATAAGACAGCGGATAGAGTCGGAAATGGGAGAGGGTGGGGAAGGACATGTGGTAAACGCCTGAGGTTGGAATCAAACCCGGGACAGCCGCTACGCCTCTGCACTTGGGTCACGCGACATAACCGTTCGGCTATTGGGGCACACACACAATTTACTACTTACATTTTCATTTTTCTTTTCCCCCCATGCTCTGTGTAAACACAGCCGATTGTTTTTTCCCCCCGAATCTGGTTACTAGTTTATGATTTTGATGAAATATCCTGATTTTAAGCCTAGATGTGGTTATTTTTCCCAATGAACCCAAAACTCACACATGATTAATTCGAGAACAGTTGGAAAGTTGAAAGTCCAATGACCCTTCTTGTTTTTACAGTTTCTTGCTAAGACAAATGATGTAATTTTGGCAAATAAAAAAACAAAACATGTGAATTTTGAAATGTTGACAGCTTCAATCATATTTCTAAGCTTAATAATTGTAAATATTGAATTATTGAGAGAGTTTTGTATGTTGTTAAGAAGCATTATTAGTGTTGAAAGCCTGTTGTGTGGACTTTGCAGAGAAAACAACAGGTGGTCTAATAGTTATTTTTAAAGCTGTATTAAGTAAATTAGGGGGCGAGGGCTATCTCCACAGACTATTCGCCTTGTGTAAGGGAGTTTTGGATGACATACTGTGTGTGTTTTGGAAAGACAAATGTATTTATATCTTTTCAACATCTGGCTAGAATGTTTTGGCTTTAACAGTGAGAACTCAGTCCCTCTTGAATTATTTTTGGTGCACTTACACATAGATTTTTTGAGCTCATATAGCTGTCTAATATGCCCAAGACACATGATGTCACCAAGTTTTACTGAGGTCGATAAGTTGCAGTTCTGCTTTTTGTTTTCACCATGCAATGAGCAACAGTACATAATGTGACCAGTTCTTTTGATGCAATTCCAGTCAGCTTAAATACGTTTAAGCCCATTCTGACCCAAGCAGTCACCCAATATGGTATATATTTTCAGAGGAAGACAGGAGTGATGGGAGAAATGACTTATGGTACAGGCTTTAACGTTTTAAAGACGATAATTAAGTATTGTGGTCATACCGCCTTGTGGATGCCCGATCCCGTCAGATCTCGGAAGCTAAGCGAGGTAGCGCCTGGTCCGTACCTGGATGGGAGACCGTGAGGGAACACCAGGAAGCCTGGGTGAATGCAGTGTGAGAGTGAGTGGTTGGTGGTGGTCGGAGGGGCCGGTGGCGCAGATTGGCAGCCTCACTTCCGTCAGTCTACCCCAGGGCAGCTGTGGCTACATACATGAATAATGCAATGTAAAGCGTCTTTGAGTGTCTAGAAAAGTGCTATATAAAACCAATGCATTATTATTATTATTATTATTTATTTATTTATTTTTTATTTATTTTATTTTATTTTTTAAATTGCAGACAATATACACATTTATTTGCAATACATATATATAACAATATATATGAACATACAACAGGTCAGCTGCTTCTGAATTCCAGATATTTTGGGCAGCAGAGGAACATTTTACCCCTCAGGAGCTGCAGTATTTAATTCCACAGATGCTGCAGATCACTGGATAAGACTTTGCAAGAAAACAGTGATTAGTTTGTCTATTCGCACATCTTGAACATTTTAATTTTGTTTTTATTGATGAAAAATATAAAACAATCTATCTCTTGTCTAGTTTTAGTTTCAATAATCAAACATTTTTGTCATATTTTGATAAATCTTTTATGGCTTAGTGAAGATTAAGAAACAGTTTAAATTTATGCATGCACAATTCTGCTAATGAACTCATGAGGAGTGGTTTTCATTGAGAGTCCCTTTTTAATTGGTGATAATTAATTCAAATTTAAAATAATAATAACAAACATACTGTCGCCTTGTTTTGTCAGTAGTTTGGTCTCAGATTAAATATCTGTTTAGTTTTTTTTTATTATGTTGGTAAGTGGAGTAAAAAAGCGGGTATACCAGTGCACAGTGGAAAAGAAAAAATAAGTGCACAATAAGGACAGATGTCCCTCCATCTCGTGGGATCCAAAGTGGCCAATACCAGGTAATCAATTATATTTTCACAAGAAAAAAGTAGGACCCTTCATGTAAAGTCTTGTCCTGAGCCATGGGAATACTTCCAGCAGCCAGAAGATGACACCACGTCATTTTATCAGGCCACTGTGCAGGCTGGAACCACTGGTCCCAGGGTGATGTAAGGGAAGGGGTCTGTGTAAAAAAGCCTGATTGTCACTACACATTTTAGTAATGGGTGACAGAGAGGCAGACAAGATGACATTGTGGCAGAGCAGCCAGGAGGAAGCCAGCAGCCACGCCAGGGGCAGGGACGGAGGGACGGATAAGCAGATGTTGTTCATCACCCAGGGGTGGTGGGGGTGGACTCTGTGTGGGCCTTTGTGCGTATGTGTGTGCGTGTGTGTGTGTGTGTTTTTGAGGAGTCACAAGGTGGAGGTGGTACATGAGTGTGTACGAGTGAGCTTGTATGCAACCATGTGTTTGCGTGCATGTGATAATGTGTGTGTGGATCGCTGAGTGCACTGTGTGTGTGTCTGTGTGCGAGTTCCAGCATCCACAAAGTGCTTGAGGGAGAGGCACCTACAAAAGGCATCTGGCAAGGAGAGCCAAAACAACAAAGGTAACCTTGCCTCTAGTGATGTACGCTGTCTACAGCCACTGTAGTGCCGGAGAGTGTGATGTGTTGTGTGCCAAAGTGTGAGTTTTTTGTGGCTCTGGGTAGTGTCGTGTAACTTTAAGGCCACCTACAAATTATACAGTGATGCACTGATGTACATAAAGATTATAGCTACTGTATGTACTTCACAGAACTGTTCACAGTCGGCACCTAGTAGTTGCACAATGTTAGCAGCTTAAAGTTAAAGTTTATGCGAGGTAAGACCCCCATGTGGTGTTTTTAGTGCATGTAGAATCAGCAAGATGGAACAAAATTATGTACAGCCTTCTCAAATGTAAAATGAAATCTGGATGGACTGCATGTGACTGTCAAGTGCTGATTGATTTTAATACATATACATGAAATCAGCTAAAATATATGGGCGATGGATGTTTGCTCCAAGATGCATGTCTGATTACTGCTGCAGCACAAGTGAAGTGTAGGGCTGCATGATCTGAGACTTTTCTCCCTGACCATCACTGTAGCAGAGTCACAGCCAGCCTGAGGTAAAGTCAGAGTAGATTAATCTGACTCTGACATTATCAGTATTATCTGAGCCGTGCAACTCTGTGTGTGTGTGTGAAAGAGCTCTAAGCAGGTTTGATAATTGACCCAGGTGCATTTGAAGGGTCAGGAAGCATATCGGTCCTCTCACTCATCAATCAGGGTTCTCACATCTAGTCACCTCTGCATTCGGAGGGCCTCTGGGGAGATGTGAAGGGACAAATGTTCCCTGAGATTTCTGATAAGAGCCTATAAATATCAGGTGGGCTTAAACTATAGAGCTCAGTGAAAAAGGCACACAAACACACACACACACACAGGCAAAGCATTCAACTTCCATGATGTGTTTTTGTTTTATCTGTTTACTTGTCTGTGCATTTTATTTCATCCATTCACTCACTGTTTTGGCACCAAAGGAAAAAGCTTCATAAAAGAAAAAGAAGCCTTTCATTGATATATGTCACCCTTCAATTAAGGAAATACCAGCCTCTAAATGGAGCCAATTTTTTTTCTATGATCATGACTAAGGAACAGGTGGAGATCAGACGTATTTTCATAGTGCAGGAATCTTCTCTCGTGTGTTATTGACGGAGCCGAAACCTACACTTGTTTGTTAATGTGCTTTATTAAGGCCTTGGTTTTGGGTAATGCCTTCAAACAGTTTTTGGATGGCAATCAGAGTAAAAATCCAGCCTGTGATGTGAGGTTTATGATCATATCAAGTGCATCAGAGTGAGTTTAAAATGTTGCAATTAACTTCAGACTCCTTCCCATCAGACTAATCTGTCGCCACCATCATAAGTGAATTTTTGATTTCAGAGAGGTGTAACCTAACCTTCATCAAAATCCCAAATATCACTGAAGTGCTCCAGGAATTGATCTGCTGAAGATCACATGGCTTCAAATAAAACATTTAAGAAAAATGGTTTAAAAAAAAAAAAAAAGAGGAAGAAGAGGAAGAACGACACCTGACAGTTCACTAATTGGCCATTTCTG
This sequence comes from Chromis chromis, assembly GCA_900302755.1. NCBI lineage: Eukaryota > Metazoa > Chordata > Actinopteri > Pomacentridae > Chromis > Chromis chromis. The sequence continues at coordinate 12,346 of OMNN01014133.1, forward strand.
ATTTCAAAGAGCCACACTCAAGCTCACCCCACTCATCTTCGCCTCTCCAAGATTCTGACTGACAGCTGGTTCAAGATGCAAGTGTGGGAACTGCTCCTCCCACATCTTTTTTCATGTTTTGCCTTGAAAATTTTCTCCTGCTACAGATAAATTTACTGCGGTAGGAAAAAAAAAAAAAAAAACGTGTATCTTCACCATCTGAGCTTATCTTTCCATCAAATATCCTGCAGGGGGAGTGCTGGTGGTGGAGCGTGTGCAGGTGGGGAGGTTATCAAACTCTTGGTGTGAGGCAATGTTCGACACAGTCAAACTACCCTGATGCCCTGTGTAGCGATTTGTCAAAATGAATTGTGGTCAAGAATCTTATTAATAACTTTGCAGGGAAAAAAGAAGTCACCGCTGTCTCATGTCTCTGCTTGTTTCTCATCTCAAAAAAGTATTTGAAACGTTGCCATCAGTTTGGAAATTACGCTTTGATTTCATTCATTGTAAATCCTATAAAGAGCTGTATGTTCCTGTGTGTCTTACAGCTCGTTAGACCATTAAATAATTATGCAATTCATTCCCTCACTAAATAATTTCTGTCTCACTTAATCCCCCTTTCTGTACTTGTGTCTCTTTCTGCTGTCACCAGGCCTCTGAAGTGGTTTTAAAATACTTCTCACTGAAATGTGTTGAATTCCCTCACGGGCAGAAAGCACCATCTCAGCTGCAGGGCTTTGATAAATCGCCGGCCAGGTGCTGCTCCAATTTGTCTTCATCATTAATTTTTACTGGGCTGTAACCTATCTGTCATTGAGCAGAACCCCTAAGCAGAGGTTTTGATGTGTTCACGTGTGTGTACGCACTCAAACAGCTTGCACTTGCTTAAACCCTCCATTAATGGAAAAGGCCCGAGGCGGTTGGAAGAAAAGTGAACTAGAAACACCTTTTTTTCTATCTTAGTGCTCTTTTGTGAGTGTTTTGAGTGTTAGCCATTGAGGGTAACATCTGTACAATCAGGATCCAGTCACCTCGAGCACTGTCGTTTTAGTAACAGTGGAAAGTCACATCTCTACTATTGTTGCACTTGATCAGCGGTAAGGGAACTTGGCCACGTTGGCTTGCTTGAATAAAATATCGTTGGCCTATTTTCATTACAAACTTGGGACAATGACTGTGTTTTGCCTGTGCATAGATGATAGACTGTGCCGCCCTGTGTGTGTTTGTGTGTGAGAGAGAAAGACTATGGTGTTTTTTTGAGGGTGTATTTCAAACCTGACTTGCAGGATTTCCAGACCATGCTGACAGGCGCCTTGGCTTTGAGATAAAGACTTTGAGCAATTTACCCTTGAAGGTACTGTTCGATCCATTGCACACTCAACGAAGAATGTGTTTGCGGTGGGTGGAGGCTCACAGGTGTTACAAGGTGAATTAAGGTAATGCGAGTCCAGGTGTTTGTAATGAAGCTGCAACTCTAACTGAAAGTGATGATGTGTGTGTGTGTCTGAACCTTCAAGAATGTTGGAATCAACATGCTTGTGTATATATATGTGTGTGTGTAACGAAGAAGAGGAGGAGACAGAGGTTGAGGAGGACAATGGGATGGTAAACACTTGGCATCACAAACAAACACACATGCACACACACACACACACACACTACTTAATGCATGCCTGAAGACACACTTCTGGGTAACTGGGACTCTATGTTATCTGCCCCAGCCTGCAGATTCTTAGGAAAACCTAATTCCCTGGGTTGCATATGTGTAAACTATGTGTGTGTGCGTGTGTGTGTGTGTGTGTGTGTGTGTGTGTGTGTGTGTTTGTGTGTATGTGTGTGTGAGGATTTAAATAACGTCCTGCCCCATCTGCATTGCAAAGCACACATAGTAATTGAAAGTGGAAAAGACAGACAAAAAAGGGGGTGAATGGTGATTTAGGTCGCTGGATAGATGCTTCTCAGGCTGAAGGGTTTGTGTGTGAAAAAATGAACATATATCACTATTCCTATGATCGCATAAGGGTCTTTAGTAATTAGGTAAATAAGAATAAATATCCCAAAAACAATTTTTCTCAAATAGGACTTAGCTGAAACCTCATGTCTGTCTGTTTCAGTGAAGGATGTGGGACAACTAGAGCGCTATCGTACCTAAAGACTGGTCAAAAGTATAATGCTTTCTTTAGCTCTTCAGGTTGGATAAGACATGTTACATCTAACTCACATTGTTAGTGAAACCCATAAATTATACAACAGATAAATCATCATGCATTAAATTTGGAATTGTTAGTCAAGATTGCAAACACTCCCCAAAGTAAATGGTTCTTTTGTGCAGAAATCCCCTCAACATCTAATTAACAGTTTTCTTCTTTGTTTTTAATGACATTAATAGTTTAGCTCTACAATATATTACCAATATGTACACATACTTCTTTCAGTTCTCTACTTGTACCTCAACACAAAAGGCAACAAGGCCTTTTTCGGTTACCACACCCAGTCTCATGTTACACATTAAATCCTGTCCTGCCACTGGCAATTTCAAATCAAAATCATAGGCTCACTTTCTTCCCATTGCTTAATTTCTCTCTCACTTTAAAAAAAAAATAAAAAAATCACTCTGCTGTCATGTAATGATTAGTCACCTGACATATGCTGCACCTTAGCTATCCTGTTCATTTGGATGTTTTCACGTGTTTATCCTTGTTACTTCCTCCATGCACTTACTTGCACTCTTACATGTTATTAACTTTGTGTCTTCTCTCTCCTGTAGTTTGAGCTGTGTTCTCTCTACATTCTCTCACCATACCTCTCTGCAGGTATTTTTTGGCTCTGGAGCTTCAGTTACTGGTCCCACCAATATGTCCAGTGTTTGTTTTCGCTTGTTTGTTTGTCTCTGCTATCCTTTTTTTGCTCCACTTCACCCTCACCCCAACCAGTCGAGGCAGATGACCAACCTACCTTAGCCTGGTTCTGCTGGAGGTCTTTTCATGCTTGCTCAATGGGAATCTCTGGATTCGAAGGATGTTCCATGTACAATCACATAGGGTCATAATTTATTTATTTTATTTTTTTATTTTTTTAATTTGTCAGATAAATTTGAATAACTAATGATATTGTTGGGTCTTAACCTTACTAACGTCAAAAATGTGAATGTCTTAAATAAATTAATTTAGTTAATTCTGGTGCAATATCAGCTCATTCAAACCTGTGCATTATTAATATTTTGTACGTTTATCATTTTTTTCCACATATTCCACATCTGGGCGAAATTCTTATTTTTCTACTTAGACAAATTTGTGCAATATAGATCACAATCTGTGCAACATTAATACTCCTATCAGTATTTCTACTCATGAAACAATCTGTGTGCAATACCACTGATGTGTGCAGTTTTGTTATTTCCATCCAGAGGAATTTGGACAGTCTGAACTAATACTAATACTATTTTATTTTTATTTTTCTACTGATTTTTTGTAAATGTTTGCACTATCCCCTTTGCTGCTGTAACAATGCTGGCTCAGTGGTTGTTTTAAATGTGCTATTATGGTTTATTATTTTCAGAAATCATAACATTGCAGATTCCCTACCTCTAACATTTTATTATTTAGTCTTCTTTTAATCTGCAATCCAAGTTAGTATTTTTTATTTTTTTCCCACTTATCATATACATTTGGACTGATGTATCACAGTATGTTAAACCTAGAAGGGAACATAAGGCTTATTTTGAACTTTGACCTGCTTAACCCATAATCCCATAAATATTTAATATGAAAATGATTACAGCACAGTGTGGTTTGATGATCAAAGTTGAATGCTTAAGACATACAGGGAAATTAGTTATATATTATACATGCAAACATTATCAAAGAGGCGACATGGCAATATATAATGAACTTAAACAAAAGCATTCTTGCACAGTTCTGTTAATGGGGCCTGACAGTTAATGAAGTTTTAATTTACACCTAATAAGATCTTGTAAGGCATGCCCAGTCGCCTAGGACCACAGAGGGTCCAGAAGCCTGGCTCCTCAGAGACCACCACTCCACTCTCATTAATGTTCAGGGTCTCTGTTCCTCCTTGTTGGCACAGGAATCTTCAGATGTGCGCTTTGAGCAACTCAGCGTGTAATTTAAGTGTTATTTTCATGTCAGATCCTCTTTGTTACACAGTTAACAAAAGCGATTGACAGACAAAATGGGAGAAAGAGGGAGGCCACATACATCAGAATATGGAACATCACGTATTTCTACTAACACCAGATGGGATAGTGATAATTTGTGGGTATTTACTTTCCACACGTTCTCCAGATGTTTGACAGTTGATGCATCACTATCAAAAATGCAACATAATGTAAAGAAAAGGTTAAGAAACATCTTAACTCATATATCATATTCATCATATTTATCACTAACATGATACCTGAAACCTGCAGATTTGTTTTGTCTATATATTACACAGTTGTACAGAAGACAGTATGTTACTGAATGTTGGATTCTTCAGAATAACTTCAATATAAACTGTAGCAGTTATGCTGTTTTCTATATAGGACACATTCCTAAAGCTGAAAATGTTTTCAATTTTGACTTGAATATCTTTATTTTATTGCAAACTTCTAAAGCTCTGTTGAGACATCATCGGCCTCTAGCATTCATTTCTCTCACACACACCCATATTCCACACATAAATTATTACAACTGGATCAACTTTTATGAACATACTTCTGACACCTCATTTGCTGAAAAAAATACAATAGTGTCCTATTGAAGAGGTTTCTTCTCCACCGACCGCAAAGCAAGTCTGAGTCTGAGTTGTTTTTATTTGGCACCGCTAACAACATAGAGTGTGGTACTATCAACCTGGTAGCCAAATAACAAAGATGTGATGAAGAGATTGAAGTCAGGTGAAGGTATTTCACTTGAGTTTGCACTGACATGCTTTTAATTAAAGCTTTCCCACACATCTTTGTGCCAAAGGCCCTAAGGTAGAATGAATCATTGTCTGCTGTGTGTGTGTGTTTGTGTGTGTGCAGAAATATGTAAATGTTGGACTCAATGTACAAAAGAGGTATTATTTTCCAAAGTGTTTGACAGTAATTCAGAGTTTTTATACAACCTGGTAAGCCCACAAAGACTTTCCATCTTTCATGTAATATGTCTGAGTCGGTGTTACTTGACAGCTCAAGTGAGAGAGAATTATTAGTGGAAGAAAGTCAAAACATCAATATAGCTTTTTAAAAATGCTAAAGCCAACCGTCCTTGCTAACAGACCAAAAATTACATTTTGCAATTTGTTCAATAATACAAAAATAGAAAATTAGTTGTAACATGTATGTTTTTTTCTTTACTTATATTACTGTCACCTGTTCTGTTTTGATGGATTAATCTGCTCCTTACATTAGTGTTTTAAACCAAACCTTCCTGCTAAGTAAATGACTGTAGTATTGTATGGCAAAGCATGTTGACAAAGTCTCAATATCAACCTTTTAAGTGCAGTCATGTGCGTGAATATTATATCTTGTGAATACCACTTTGACAAAAACTACATTAGTGTTATGGTAACTTATTTTAAAATAGAAATGCTCCCCTGGTAAGTGCACATTCTGATCCATAAAACAGCCCCCTACCTCATCCCAGTCACCTATACTTGAATAACAGTGCGTATGTTTCCTTGATATTCAATCTGCTCTGTGGTCTCTCGCTGATTTTTGGTCTCTTCTCAGATGTGATTCGGTGGATCATGTAAGTCATACCCCTCATAGGCCAAATGTCCTTACTGCATACTTTCTCATGAGAGGGAGAACTCAATCTGTGTGTAGTGTGAAATCTACGATATGTCATAGCAGCTCCATCAGCTGTGCCGTTCATTCACATACTGTATTGTTGACTCAAAATAAAGATGGCTTGGTTTCACTCTTCTTAAAGTTGAGCAGAGCGGCCAGATCAGATTCCAGTTAAGATACTGTCAACTGAAAAGTGTATTCTCAAAGGAATGTCACATTTGTGATGTGCGAGGTGTGTGCCGGTGGAGGAGAATGGTTATCAAATGAACTGAAATACATTAAAGCTGCTTTGTGATAAACAGAGATTGGGGAGACTGGCACTGGGAATCCCCTCAACCAAAAACAAAAACCCAAACCAGTTATATTGTCTTCTATGGAAGTTTATAATTTCATTTTTTAAAATATTTCATCGTCTTATCTAAAATTTGACTCCTTGAATATATGTGGTTGCTACACGGCTCCATGTCAATTGAGAGTTAGTCTTAGATTTTGCCATGAAATCTGATGTGTTATACATTGTGTGTGCTGCCAGGGCTGCATGAATGGTAGATGTAAGCAGACAATAGTGACCTTTCTGCTTCCAGTTGCTTCACTGCTGCATTTACATGCATGTAAAACTGCAAATATTGAAGAACTATCAACTATTCTGTCCTGTTAAAAATAATTATAAGGGAGTCTTCTTGTTTTATTGTGTAAAAAACTTGATTAAATGGTGTCATACAAGTAAACTTATCTTGCCTTGTCTTTATCCTGCAACAATATTGATGTGCAATAATAATATGTAATCTTAATGTTGATTGTATGCTTAAAAATGTGACATTACTCAATGGCTAAGAGCATAAAAAATGCCTATATTAAGGCATCCAAGACTCTAAGTAGCTATAAATTCAGTCACTAAGAAATGAGACAATGAATGAAAGAATAGGAAATTTAGCGGTTAACATTTTTTTAAATTTTTTTTTTAAAGACATTACTCACTTTTTGCATTACGCACTTTTGGGTTTATTAAGAAACACTTGAGTGTGGCATCTCTCTTCCTTTCTCCCTCTCTCTCTCTCTCTCTCTCTCTCTCTCTCTCTCTCTCGGTTTTCTGCTCATTCAAACAGAAGTAACAGCAACTGCCAGCAACACATTTTGACATCTGCTGTTGGTGGCAGTATTTCATGACAAACATCCACACTGCCTGTCTACAGCCACATTTGACACAAATGTGTTGCCGTCATCACCGCTTCCACAAAACAGATACAGGCCGGTAAGCCGCAAATCCTATTTTTGACCACAGCCGATAATTCTTGCAAAAACCAGAGAGTCAATATTTTATCACAGGGGTACAGCAAACACATGCAGATGCATTGTTGGTATGTTTTCTTCTTAAATATTGATTCCTAAGCCACTATGCAGCCATCTGCTCTGTGGAGTATATTCTGTATAAAACACACACACATGCAGAGCCACATGTGCAAATGCATCATTCTCTGTCACACACAAACACACATAAAGGTAAGCACATACACACTAATGTGCTGCACGCGAACAGGATCTTTTTCTCGCCAGCGTTTACACAAAGACGCACAAGGACACACACCCTTGCACTTGCCTCACACATGTCCTTGCTCAGCTGAATTGTGCTTCTTTCCAAAAATGAGTCACAAAACATATGAAATGAAGTCCAATTTGCTTTGTCCTGATTTCCAAATGTAATTTTACGTGTCTGCTCTAAACCACAGTCATGTTGCCTGCAACAATGGCCCTGTTCCACTCATTTCCCTCTTTCTCTATATGTCGCCACTGAAGTGCCTTTTGGACAGCTTCAAGCTGCAGATGTTGCGACAGCACCTCCTTCCTCCGATACAAGCACTTTATTCGTCAGCGTAATTGTATTAGAATGCACCTCCAATCCTCTGTAACAGAAAGATGTAAGCCGCTTCGCTTGCTTGTGGAGGGATCAACAGTCTGTCCTTTAAAAGCCTTGCAAAGCTGTCTACGTGTGTGTTTGTGTGCACAGTTTTTATGTACACACACACACACACACACACACACACACACATTCTACACATATTTCTTCATCTCAAACACACATACAATCACACAGTATAAGCAGAACCACCTCTGTGTAGTGTGATTAGGTATAGCTGTCGCTGAATTGTGCTGAGCACAGCCAGGGCATTGCTGAGGATTGGGTTGCCCTGTCTCCACTGAGAGAGAGAACACACATACACACACGAACACGAACACGAACACACACACACACACACACACACACACACACACACACACACACACACACACACACACACACACACACACACACACACACACACACACACACACACACACACACACACACACACACACACACGTACAGAATTGAACAAAGGACAAGCCAGCCACTGTGAATAGCTAATAAAGCTTAACCTCAGCAGCCAGTTGCCTGCTTTTGGCTTGCTGTGCCAGATACTTAGCTGAAGCTTT
>OMNN01014136.1:1204-11898 GCA_900302755.1 Chromis chromis
TTATTTCTTACGGTTTGTTTACTATTCATAAAATAGATTTAATCAGTTCTGCCAAATCAATTCAAATATATTCCACTGAATTACTCTTAATTTTCCAATATCATACTTATATAATTTCATGAACCTAAAGAGGTTGACAGTTTGTTTAATGGCAAGTTTACAACATTTTAGTTTTTTCTTAACCTCAAAGAATCTTCATTTAATTTAATTTTTCACACATCTAACAGTAACTTCAGCCTCCAACAGTCACTACAGTAGTTTCAAATGATGAATCTTCAGAATCATTATTTTCTTAATAAGATTTTTTGATGATATTTGTTGTTTTTATTAACGTGATTTTGTTTTTCTTGTTCATCACTTTGGAATCTCTGGTCTGTGGGTGAACATGTGGAGGATCCTGGACCTGATCTGATGCAGGTTCATGCCGTAGATGACGGGGTTGATCAGAGGAGGAACCACCAGGAACTCTGCAGCCAGAGCGTTCTTAAGCACCACCATCGTGTTGCTGCCGCCGTAACGGGAATACATGAGGTCAAACACGGCCGAGGCGGTGAAGATGAGCAGCGTGACGAGATGCGGCAAACATGTCTGGATGAACTTCCGGCGGTCGGATCGAGATCGGATGGAGGCTCGGACCAGGTGGGCGTAAGAAACCAAGATGAGAACAGTCTGCAGCACGTGGGAGAACGTCAACGCAAAGCCGTAGATGTTGTTGACCATCGTGCTGGTGCACGACAGCTTCACCACCTCCCAGTTGGTGCAGAAGATCTTGGAGATGTGGCGTCCGCAGAGAGGCAGCCTGGAGGTCAGGACGATGCCCACGATGGCCTCCAGCATGGAGAAGCACCAAGTGAGCAGCAGCAGCTGAGCCACCTTCTGCGGCGTCATTACCGCTCGGTACTGCAGCGGCCGGCAGATGGCCTCGTAGCGGTCGTACGCCATGACGGTCAGACTGGTGAACTCGCAGAAGATGTAGCTGTAGGTGGCGGTCATCTGAGTCAGGCAGCCGATGTAGGTGATGATGTTGGAGTCGGCCAGAAGGTCGTGAAGCAGCTTTGGGTAGAAACATGAAGCGCCGCAGATCCCATTAAAACACAGGTTGCACAGAAAGATGTAGATGGGCTCATGGAGCGTTTTATCGAGGCAGACAGTGATGATGAGCGTCAGGTTCACAAACAGGGTGAAGCTGTAAGCCATCAGAGTGAAGGCAAAGTAGATCTGACGGTCGGTCAGCGAACCGTTCAGACCCTGAAGCACGAACACAATGTTAGTGTTATTCTCCATCAGGGTGCTCAAAGAGCTGCAGAGAAGCGCTTCATCATGGCAGAAACAGAAGCTTTAGTTAACTCTTCAAACCTTACTTCAGTCTGACCAACAGAAACACTCAGTCTGTAACAAGGTGGAATAGAGAAAAGATCCTCAGATGCAGAGCAGAAAATCAGAGGCTGTCTGGAGGTTTTACACTTAAAACTTTGGAACAACCTCCTCTGAAACACTTAGAAAGCTCTAATATGTAAAATAAATGTAATGTCAGCTGCAAATATGAACCAAACCGTCACCTCAGCATCAGCCATCTGTCTCTGTTGGCAGAGGCACAACAGAATCTGACTTATTCGTGTTTTCTGATTGTGTTTGTTTAAAAAAAATAATAATTCAAGATCAAACAAAAAGCAGATTTTAGCATCTTCAGGACAAACTTTCATCATCATTCCATCATCACTGTTAATTTAGCTCAAATTTAAGAAAAACTAAACAGATTTTACACCTTTAAGTGTCAAGAACTTGGACATTAACACACAAAAGAGATAATAATCATAACATACTGACACACAAAAAAGGTCAATAACCTGGATTTTAACACACAAAAGTGCCAATAACTTGAATGTTAATGTACAAAAGTGTCAATAACAAGGATATCAATGCACAAACAGGATAATAACCTGGATATTAACACACAAAAGTGTCAATAACCAGTAAATTTACGCACAAAAGGGACAATAAACTGGATATAAACCCAATAGGTGTCTCAGTGTTAAAACCTTCAGTTCAGTCCCAAGTAGGAATTCAGGGAAAAGCAGTGAATGTGTGCACAGCATCAAACTCACAACGAAGCTGCAACTGTAAAGAGACTCAACAGAACGACACACAACCTGCCTGTTAGTCCATAACAAACACACATGAGGAAACTTAACATGTTCAAAAGTTGAGGAGTTTACATCAGAAACCTGCAGAGTCACACTGTAGCTGTAGATAAAGACACGTCAGTGAAGTTCAAAATGAAAAAAAAACAGTATGCAGTTGTGTCATTAAAGCCTCAGAAAAACAGCAGAAACCCTCAGAGACTGTCGGAGGATTTCTGCTGAAGTTACAGCACATTAAACAGCAGAAATAGATCCATTATCACACGTTAAAGCTTGAATTTTAGCTCGGAAATTTAAACCAACATGACATAAATCATCAGAGTGAACCACAAATAAGACACTTGAGTTCATCAGTGATTCAACTTCGACTCAAGCTCATGTGTGCTTTGATTAAATGAGTTTAAATTGAACAACATCGACAAAACAGTTGAAATAAAACAGCAGAAATCATGTAAGATAGACAGCAGCACATCACAAGTAACATCAGGTTCAAGTGTCGCTGAGCAGCTGGAAATCCTCCGAGCTGCTGCGCAAACAGAAGAAACAGCAGCTCTTATACACCTGAAGTTTAGACGGACAGGTAGAGATTGACGTGTGCTGACTGAGGCCACGCCCCCTCCTCATGAACATGTCACACCTTGACTTCAGGGTTTGGTTAAAGTTCAGTATCATCCGGTATCAGAGAGATCCTTTCACCTCAGGGGTCACAGCATGAAATATAAGACATAAAAAAAACTTACATCCAAACTGGTGCTGATTTTCAATAAATCTATGGTCACAACAAGCAGCAAATTCACAGCTAACGGTGGCTACCTGCACACTTCCCATCAACCTGAGCCAGATATAACACATTAAAGCCACATGTTGGAATTTATCCATCCATTATCTGTACACCACTTAATCCTCTGTCGACTCAGGCAAAGGCAAGGGACACCCTGGACAGGTCTCCAGTCTATCACAGGGCCACACATAGAGACAAACAACCAAGCACACTCACATTCACACCTACGGACAATTTAGAATAATCAATTAACCTCAGCATGTTTTTGGACTGTGGGAGGAAGCCGGAGAACCCGGTGAAAACCCACGCTGCACAGGGAGAACATGCAAACTCCACACAGAAAGATCCCAGGCGTCCTAACCGGGACGTGAACTGGGGATCTTCTAGCTGTGAGGCGACGGTGCTAACAACCGGGTCACCGTGCAGCCCCTATGTGGGTTCAAATTTACAAAAAAGAAATAACAACTGAGGCTACCAGTCAAGGTCATCAGGCAATAATAAATGACCAAGAATACACTGATGACATGAAGTGTATTTATTGAAAAGGAAGGAGAAAATTTAGTGATGAAGGACAAAAATATGGCTAAAAGATGCACAGAGCTGACAAGGAAGTTCAAAGTGGTTAGAATAATATGCTAGGGAGAAATGGACTTGGAAACAGACATGAAAGGAGGATAAGAGAGACAAGGATGATAAAAGCGAGACAACAGACAAGGATGAGAAGGGATGGAAGGAGCCAATATAGGATCAATCAGCGGGGTGCTGCAAAGTCTTTAATGCTCTCATCTTCTGTGGTTGTAATTAACGTCAGAGAAAGAAATGTCCAGAGCTTCAGTCCAGTGATGAGCGAGCAAAACTGAACAGGGAGAACCTCATTTTAAGTATATTAGCAAGTATATTTGATCTGATCTGATTCATCTCATTGCAATAGCTACTTATCATAACAACAAATCATTTCATGGATGCTGAGAAAAGCTGAATCTGCCCAGTAACTGATCCAGCTTTTAGAGAGTAGCACACCCCCTGGATAGTAAGCCAAATCAGATTATTCAGATAATCAGATTGCTCCTTTATTTCTGAACAGGGGAATAAAAGTTACTTAAGAAATTAAAAATGAAACAGGACAAACTCCAAAGCAGCAGCTACGACGAGCCGTTTGGGAATTGGAAGATGAACACTATGCAGCAATTTCACCAGCTAATTAAAAGCTACTACTGTGTGCCAAATGCTGTTCAGCTTTCTCACAAGTGGGGCTGTCACAGTCTTGAAAATTTAGCTGAGTAATTGTCACGAATAATTGCAAATGATATCCAAAACCCATCGGCAGGTATAAAAAGCATGCTGTCTTTGAAATAAAATACTAAATTAATCTATTTATCAGGGCAAGACACTGTAAAATCTAAGCTTAAAATAATGCTATTTGATCAAAATCCCTTTAATCTCCATGTTTTATTTAAAATTTTGCCAAAAGTGTACAACATGCACAAACCAGATTATGTGGAAAACAAAAAAATTCAGGGACTTTTCGGCTGAACTGCAGACTATGTTTACACAGAGTAGATAGAGGACAATGATGGAAACAAATTAAAATATAAGTAGTGAAATATCTAATTTTTTTTTCAAAATACATGTGGGCACTTGGTAAAATGTTGCACATGCTGATTTGACATGTTTTTATCTAAATAATCAAACAAATTTAAATTTCATTATTTCTGTTTTATGATTTATGGCATTATAATTGTGTTTTCAAAATCCGGTTCTTGTTGACAACCAATTCCCAGTGCATCAATTCCTTGGATTCATTTGGCAATTTTGCAGATGATTCCCTTATCGATTCCAGTGGGCCCGAATGACGTCGCCATGCACGTTGCGTAGCTTACGCAAGCTTAGCAACGTGTGTGGCGACGTCATTCACCAGTGAAGCCAGCAGGAAACATGGCGCCCAAGCGGCAAAAACGCTCGAAAGTTTGGTTACATTTCATGAGAAAGGATGACAACAGGGCAACTTGCAAAGTGGATACTTCATCAAAGGGAGGAAATACTATCAATATGCAGAAACATTTGCGCACACAGCGATAACTTTGAATGAATGTCGCGTTTTCGATCTGCTCCGAAGTGAATCTCAACCCAGCAGCAGCAGCAACGTTAGCACGTCCTTTGTTCTCCTTTCCCCCCAAATGAGAATCGATAAGAGAATAGACAAAGAACCGAATCGCTAAGTAGAATCGAAAATGGAATCAGTATCGTAAAAAATCTTATCAATTCCCATCCCTAGTCATGGTTGTGCTGTTTCCACAGAGTAAAAATGTGACAGGAACAAAAACACAAGCCAGAAAGGCTTTTAATTGTCTTTTTCTGCTCATTTTTATGCCTCTAATTATTTTAAATTAGGTGTATTCATGCCTTTGACCGTCACCTTTTTGTTACAAATCTGAGAAACCGTCTCTTTCAAGTTACTTCTTTATTCATTTACCTTAAAACCAAAATGTCCCACAGCAGTGTTTTGCTGCTTGCTACCTCGAGACAAACAGGTTGTTGCTATTAAACCATAGCAGGAGAAGGTGGAACAAACTGTGTCAACAACATGGAAATAATGATCGAAACATGAAACTTCTGTTGGTTTCATCCAGCTGTTTTTATACAGGTGAATGGAGACAATTCAAATGATTACAAAAAGCGATCGCAGTCAGCTGAAATGACTGCATTCAAGTGGTGCAGCTGCTGTTTATTATCTGTGAATATTAGCGTTTCTGAGTCGATAAAGATTGAGAAAGGACAAGCGGACTCACGTTGCAGCAGTTGAAGGCCAGCTGGAGGAAGTCAGGCGGACAGTCTCCAACCATGTGCTGGAACGTGTGATAGTCCAGGCCAAAGTTCTAGGCAGGAGGGCGAGGTTGGAGACACAAAGAGACAAAGAGGGTTTGACACGTTATACACAAAAGATAAACAGGAAATTCATTATCTAACAGCGGCGTAAAGATAGAGCTTCATCAGATGTTACTGTAACTCAACTGCCAAAGACAACTTCATGTCAAACTAATCCCTGTGACACGGTCCTGCTGACTGCCAAGTTCTTTTTCGCTTGTAGCCTATCACCTCTAAGCCTGGTTTAAATGTGCCATCAACACTGGGATAAAAGGACGATCCTTTCTAACATCCCAGTGAATTCATGCCTGACTTTCATATAGCAAGTGTTTGATGAGAGGGTTTTAATGTGAACCAACTTGAGAAACGGGAGAATCCAACACACATTTCGTATTTAAATGACAGATTGCAGCTGAAAATAAGTCTGAAAACACTGAACTGAGACGACCTCCGTGCACTTAGTTCACTTTGTTAAATTTGTGAGTCATTACTTCACCGGTGAAATCTTAAATATTTGCCTTACACTAAGAGACTTTCGAGATTAATACACTGAGGAAGTACAGTAGATGATTAGCTGGTAAATATTTAAACTTGGTTTTGCAACAATGGGTTGGAAAATACTTTAACATTCCTTTTGAGTTCTGCGTGAGTCATTTCACAGTGTAAACAGAGCGAGAGTTATGGATCGGGCTATGTACAGAGCAAGCGCTTGAGTATCACAGGGTCACAGGGTGGAGAAGAGGTGAGAGGGAGATGAACAGTCACCTCTGTGCGAGGAAGGAAGTCCGGGTCGGCCTGGATCCTCGCAATGATTTCACACAGGATTATTCCGTAGGAGAAGACGTCAGCCTGAAAACAGACAGACACATAAATTAACATGGTGAACCCTCCAGTATTTGATATAACACTAACACTGGGGCAGTGGTGGCCTAGTGGTTTGTGAAGCGAACTTGTAGCCGGTGGGTCGCCGGTTTGAGCCCCTGGACTAGCAAGAGGGCCGCTTGTCCCAGTCCCCACCACTGTGGGCCCTTGAGCAAGGCCCTTAACCCCTGACTGCTCCCCGGGTGCTGCACCACGGCAGCCCATGGCTCCTAGTATGTATAGTTAAGGTTAACTTTGAATAGGATGGGTCAATGCAGAGAAGGAATTTCCCCAAGGGGATCAAAAAAGGTTATTTATTATTATTTTATTATTATTTTAAATCTCTGATGAGTCTAAACTGTGCATCATTTGCTTGTATCATTACTAGATGCAAACCAAAAGTAGAATCTTTGCTCTGTTTATCATCTAATTTCCCCAAAGATTTGTTTAGGTTGAATCAAAACTAATCCAGCGTCATCTACTTAAAGCTTATTTTTCTTTTGCTATGAAGAAACTTGCTGTCAAGGCAAAGATTAGAGGTTACAGCTGGTAGCTAGAGCCGCAACTAACAATTATTTTCTCAATTAATCGATTAGTTGTTAGGTCTTTAAAGTGCCAGAAAATGTCCTCGTAGTTTCAATCGTAGCATCTGGACTTGGTTGAGTAGCTCCAAGACGTTCCACCTTCATCCAAGAGGCTTCATCAGTTCTAAACTGACTGGTTGGGAGTTCCAGATTTTTATACTCTTCAGGATCCATTAACACTATTGAAACTCCAGTCTGCTGGGTGAGTGTTGCCCCTCACCTCATTATGCGAGTCATTAGGTCCTTCCCTCTCACAATGGGTTTCGTTAGGGCCCTTTGTGGCCAGGTGAGAAAGGTTTCTGTTCTTCCTGGGTAAAGTAAGTAACACTGCATTGTACACAGGTGAGAGGTGATGTCTCAAGCCTCCCCTTGGACTACTGAAACTACGAGGATAACCATGACCGGGATGACTGAGAATCTTCACAGACATGTTGCCAGAAAATGGCGCTTCCCAAAGCCTAACACGACGTCCTCAAATGTCTTGTTTTGTCCACAACCCAAAGATATTCAGCTTATTGTCACAAAGAAGTTAATAAACCACAAAATAATACAATTTAAGAAGCTGGAATTAGAGAATTTTGACATCAAACCGATGGATCAATAATCAAACTAGTTGGAAATGTATTCACAGGTTGAGAACTAATCAATCAATCGTTGCAGCTCTATTGGAAGCTTTACCTTCTCGTTGTAGGGTTCATCTCTCAGCACCTCAGGAGCCATCCAGAAGGGAGAACCAACCACTGAAAGCTTCTCTCCTTCAGCTCTAAATACAACACAAAGACACAAACAATGTAAGACTTTTTGCAGCTTTGAGATGATTCCTGAAATCTATTTGGATGTCAATAAATATATTCACACAGAGCATCTAACTTGAGGAAACAGCAGACTGTAAATACGGCAAACTGGTAAAAAGTTGTTTAGGAATAATCCTCTTCGGACCCTGTGAACTGCCAGGAAGAAAAGCCTGCTGTTGTTCATAAAGTGCGTGAACGAACAACGTTGAACAGCAGGAGTAAAGTAACTCTATTAACTGCACACTTTGAGTTCAGGCGCTAGCACTTAATGAAAAAGCCCATGCGGGAGCATTAGTGGAAGTGTGTGAAGTCATTTATTCAGGCTGCTTCTGTAAAGTTAATATGAAGAATTTGCTCAATGGAAAAGAAACAGAACATCAGCTGCTCAAAGCTCGCTCTGAGTGTAGATGGCAAACTAAACTGTACTTTTAAAAAATGTCCAGGCAGACGTTTTAATCAGCTTGTAAAAGCTTTCAGATGGTGTATGTAATGAATCTTAACTCTCTAATCCTTTCGGTTCAGTAGCTTTTGCTCCATTTAGATTTAAATTTGGTGAAGTCGGACCACATTTATCACTTCCTGGAAAACAGTACCTTCTCACTTAGGAATGGCTACAATCTGTACATTGATATCTATACATGGTTACATATATATACATGCATAGACATACAAGATTATAGAAATTATCATTTAATCTTATCAGCTCTGTTCCTGAAGACAGTTTAGAAAACAGGCCCCCTCATACTTTGTGCAACTGCAAAATTTGAAAAAAGTAAAAACCCCTGCACTGATAGTGTCCTCCTGCTATCAAAACACTAAAGCGGAGAATGTGAACTGTAGAGGCGGCTGTTAATGTTAGAGCCTGACCTATGTGTTAATAAATAACCCTGCGCCTGGTATGAGGAGGAGGAGGAGGAGGAGGAGGAACGCTCTTAAATGAGCTAGCTGTAGCAGCAAAAACCAAATGGTACAAACAACATTGTAGTGGAGAGCAGACAAAATATGAGCAGAGGCTGGAATGAAAATCTTATTAACTGGCATATTCTCCTCCTGTTGCTATTTATAAAGAGAAGCCTTAATGATAAGTAGATGCAACACAAAATATTAAGATTTATTCCTGATATAAACTGAAGGGCAGCTACAATAGCAAGGGCCTAACAGAGCCAAATTAACACAAATTAATACAAAGCAGAAAAACTAGCAGACAGATATTTAATCTAAATCAATTAAGTACCACAAACCAAACTAATGACACAATGATGGCTGTTAAATAAGTTGCGTTTAGAAGCAGTGACTTGAAAAAACTGTCCAATATGATACTCATGAAGTTCAATAAGATTTAAAGTGGCATAAATTGATTTTTAGCCTCTGGAGGGGAGATAAAAACATTAAAACAAGCTAAAGAATACACAGCTACCATCACAGCACTAGTTTGTTATTGTTAATACACTACCAAACAGACAAAGAAGAGCATTATGCTTCAGTTTGAGTTATATTTATGATATTTCTGAGAAAACAAAATAGGATTCCGACTCCCAAATTCTTGATTTCCCTTAATCAGCCTCTCACTAACTGTGTAAATGTGTTTTTCAAAGTGTTTTTTATTATGAATGACAGCCTACATGATGATAATAGTTGTGACTCAAACACAGTAAATGTGCCATTAAAATCCAAAACATTGAGCTAAAAGAGGCTAAAGAAAAGATCCATCAAGCTATTGATAGGTGATGGTTATAAGTGACTTCAACACTACAGCCAGTGCAGTTACAACACACATTAGATCTAATGTTAATATGACTAACTAACCAGAAAATGAACATCCAGAATGCTTCTATTCAAGTTAAGTTCCTGTTGTTATTGTATTACTAGTAAATATGGAAGTCTGAGTGTTTGTATGTAGAGAAGTGATCACTGAAGGCTCCTTACAGATTTGTAGGAATCTTCTCTGCCAGGCCGAAGTCTCCCACCACTGCTGTGTAGCTGCCGTCATCACATTTGATCAGGCAGTTCTGTGAATATATAAAATCATTCACACAGATGGTTAGTTGAGGAAGTTTTAACACTGAGGGAATAAAGGAAAAAATTCTGTAGCTTAACAATTTTAATCCAAACCTCTACTTCCCATTTGGACTTGAATTAGTGAACTATAATTTACATTATACACTGAAAGTTCAGACTCTTCCTCTTTAGCCTCAAAGAAACAGTTTGTACTTTTATTTGCTATAATACTTACACTGATCAGCCACAACATGATGAAGTGAATAACATTGATCATATTGGTACTATGTGGTGTTCTGCTGGAAAACCTTGGATTTTAACATCCGTGTCGATGAGACTTAGACACCCAAATAAACATTGTCCCAGAACAACCACACTCCCTCATGCAACTGGCAATCCCAAATGTCACTGGTCTACCCCTGCAGGAAAATGCACCCCACCACATGGCAAAAACATCAACCAACATCTTGAGGAACATGATAATGACCCAAGATGTTGATTTGACCTCCAAACTTCCTAGACCCCATTCTGATCAAGCATCAACAGGATGCAGTGGAACAAGTTGGATTGACAGAGGCCCCACTGCACAAGCCAGAGTACCCAAAGGATCCACTGCCCTGGTCCTGGTACCAGACCAGGGCAGTGGATCCTTTGGATACTCTGGCTTGTG
>OMNN01014136.1:13991-27913 GCA_900302755.1 Chromis chromis
CTTCTCCTCTTAATGACCAATTAGCCTGTCTAGCTAACCTTGGAGGTGAGGTCCCGGTGGAATATGCCTTTGGAGTGCAAGTAGGCCAGACCGCTGGCGATCTCACTGGCTAATTTCACCCTGGTGGGCCAACTCAGGTGTTTGTTGCTGTCTAGAAGCTGCTCCAGGTTTCCGCCGTTGATGTACTACAGAAAACGGAAAGACAGACACATAAATAAATAAATAAATAAACAGGTAAATACAATCCAAATATTTTTACACAAGATCGATGAAGAAAGTGAAAAAGTTATTACTGTGTACAATTTTACAACAGATGCAGAATTCTGACTGTATATGACACCAAAAACACATTAACCCTTTAAGTCCTAGTGCGTCGTCGGCGACACGTTTGGGCTAGCACACTTTGGAATACCGTAAATATGTCACGGTTTGCCCTATCGGAAAAAAAATCCATGGAATAAAATTACCATAATGAAACTATATTGGTTGTAAAGCGCAACGTCATTGGTAATTTCATTCGAATACAGTTATTTCATTCATATACGGTAATTCCATTCAGATACGGTATTTTCATTCGGATACAAACATCGTTGCGCTTTACAGCCAATATAGTGTCATTACGGTAATTTCATTCAGATACGGATTAAATTACCATAATGACACTATATTGGCTGTAAAGCTCAACGTCATTTTAACCTTTATTACACTCTGATAACAGGCAAAAGATTGTAAATAACTGCCAGATATTGAAAGTTTCTTCTGAAAAAATGGGCACCAGCACTCACAGGACATTTTCTGACCTTTTTGTAATCAAAATAAGAAAAAAAGACCAGGCGGACATTTTGAGGCTCAGGTCTTAAAGGGTTAACCAACAAGAAAACAAAATATACAATATGGAGTCTTCAAACTTAAAGACACATCCGTTCACTTTGAATACAGAATGGCTTGGACCGATCCATTCAACACCTTTTCAGGGTGTCCAGTGAACATTTGTGGTCATGCACGGGGTGAGGAGAAAGGAAGGCGGAGGGGAGATGGTGAGAAGGATGACACTGAGGGCGCGAAGGACGTTAAATCTGGCATCTTAGTATGCCATCAATAATCTTTCTCTCCATTTCTAATGTTCTTGAGCCATGAACTGCATTGCCGTGCTGTAAAAAAAAAAAAAAAGCAAAATGTTCCTGTCTGGCTTCCCTGCACGGGTCACTGTAACACTGAAGGGAGATATCAAATGACTTCCAAAGACATTACATACTCAGTTCGTGTGAATACTCCAATCACAACAGTATAACGCTCTCTGTTGCCAGCGAGAGAAACAACAGACTGACCAGCTGGCTTTAGGATTCATTAGTGGTGCACTGACTCGCTCATTACAGTATGTCATTAAGATATACAGACACACTGAAAGTACATAGAGGTACTGACTAACTGCATTACTCAACCCTACTGCTCATCCGATGGGCTCATAGAGTGGATTACTGATTGGTTGCTTCGATTGCAGGCGGCCTGCCTGGTGGGTTAGCTGATATATCGACCAACTGGCCGAGCAAAATCTGGCCTGCAGCCTGTTCAGCTGGCTGTCAGAGCTGCTAGTTCCCCAGTACATGAATGTGGACCGTCTGGCCTTTGCGTGGGCTGTGGAGTGGGCAGCAAATCAGCTCAGTGGGTTTATAAGTATCCAGGGTCCTTCACTATGTCTGTCAGCTTCAATCCACAAGAACTTGCCTGACCTTCCTGCTTGCATGCAAACATGCAGACGCACTAATCCACTGTCACATATCACGAACAACACTAGTTAACTAGAGAGGGGATAAAGAGATGGTCTGGTTTAGATTTGGTTACTGCTGCGACTGACAGGCACAGAATTAGAACAAAGAGGGCTGGCAGTGAAGGGAGGAGGTCTTTACTTCTTCACAGTACTGAATAAACTGGGCTTCTGGTCAGATTAATACACATTTTTTTAACGAATCTTAACAAATTAACACAAGAAATAAAAAATCCAGAGCTGCCTTACTACAACAAATTTCCCTTTAGCTCCACTTTACTTTTCATCTTCACTGACACCATCTCTCTAGAGCATTTTAAGTGCTTTTTTCAATTAGTCGCATCGTAAAGAAGATGTGCTCTTCAGTTTGTGCACATCTACATACCTAACTTGATGCTGAAAAGCCTTAATATAGTCGGTCTGATATGCAAAACCTGCTGTGCCAACCAGTTTTAACTCAAAGTGATGCAGCAAGTTCAGGAAGTCAGCATGAATGTCATATAAAGAATGCAAATTTAAACATCCCTTTGACCGCAAACTTCCCCTGATGGATGCTCATTTCTCCAGGCTGCACGTCAACAAACATGCATTGGGGTTATTCAGAGATGGTTGCATGTTTTATTACTTCTGTAGTTCTTGTAGAACGAAGTTATATTATTCAATATTTCGCCTAACAGGCATTGCTTGAATTTAAGATTTAGAAATTGTCCACATCGAACCCTGTGAGAGCCTGTGCAACCTACTATTACCCACAACACCCACGACGAAAGTTTCAAGACATGTTTGTGTGCAGAAGGATAATTCCAGGCTGATGAAGATGACATGTGCTAGACTACTGTCTCGAATGCTTTCTGCATCTCGTATTATTTACGGCATGAAAGCTGAAACATTTCCAGCCTCTGAGACAAATTTATGAACTCATTCTTTTGTCACTGAACCATATACACTCCCTAAAGAATTGAAGTTTTCAACTCCACGTGAATAAATCTCAATACCCATTGTCCAATTTTAATTTTATATAGCAATTAGCAGTTTATTATCTCCTAAAATGTTGCGAAGCGATGTTTTACTGCTTTCAAATACAGTCTAAAGACTCATGAAATAAAAGATGAGATGAATCTTATTTAGCCAGGGGATTTGTAAAGCAAAAGCAATATTTGTGCATGTAAATGTGTGAAATTCAAATGCTCTGACCCTAAACACTGAGATCCCTGCAGTATTTATCCTCAAACGTCCTATTAGACACACACACACATACATATAAACACCCCAAATCAAGACGTCAGAGGATTACAGTATTTGTCCAGCAAATTCCTCAGTAGCCACAGAGTTCAACATCTGTTGTCTGCCTGTTGGGGTTTAGGAGGAGAGGAATACAACAGGAGAAAACTGAAAAAGACTAATCCAGCTTCCTTGCTTCATCGTCTCATTTAAAATCCAGACAACACACATTTTAATCTCACACGGAAAGCCTGGTCCAACATGCAAATCGCATGGTTTTGCAGAAGAGTGCACCTGCTGTGTCAACTAAAAGTAACTAAGTGGAAGTAAAGTCGTATTCCAAAAAAGCCTCTTATTCAGGCCATGTTTTTTTTTTTTTTCCTGGAATTTGCTTTATCCTATTTGTGGAGTTACTGATACACCACAGTAATCACTCAACACAGCGCATGTTTGGGCATTTTTAAGTACCTCACCATGACCGTGTACAATGCAGAGAGATGAGGAAATAAGAAACATAAGGCTGGTCACAACTGGAAGCTGCTCGGCTGTCTGTGTTTCTGGTTAAGGACCCTGGAAAGACTCAAACAAAGAATCCTTGTTTGCAGCTTCAAACAGCGGCATAATCCTGCCATGGGTCATGACTTACCATTAGCCCAGATTATGATTGCAGTAGCATTTCCTATAAGGTGCATTAAATTAAAGCAAAGCAGAGACAGAACAAGGCTTCACGCTCTCGGTTGTTCTGTGTCTTCCAGAGTCCCTAAAGAATAATTCTCATGCATGTGTTCGGACTCGTGTTACAGCAAGTCTATCATATCTTACAATTGAAAGCCTGGTGCTTTGATAAGTTAGTAAACTACTGCAAACTGTACACTGTTAAGTTTTATCTTTAAACCTCTAAAACCCCAAAACCCGCTGGCGTGTTTGAAAGGCATGCTGTCTTTGAAAAATCTCAAAAATTTACCAGAGCTAGACACCATAAAAACAGAAAGAATCATTGGATTGTAAACTTTCCCACGCCCCTTGAACTAATCATGTGTGACTTCCAGTTTTGTCGGGAAATCCAAATGAATCCACTTTAAGTAATCAACAAAAATGAACAGATTCTCTAAAAAACTAACAATTCTGCAGTCCTCGGTGCAACCAGGGACCCATTAGTGACTCAGCGCCAACCAGCTGTCATGTGACGACAATTTAGAGGCTTTTTTGGTTGAACTGGGTTGAGCTGCAGGCTGTGTGTGCACGGAGCAGATAGGAGACAAGAATGGAAACAATTTTAAAATGTAAGCAGTAAAGCATCTAAAATATGTAGACTCACCATTTGTACTGGTAACATATGTGGACGCTGGGAAAAATGTTTAATATGTTGTTTCCAGGTTTTTTCAGCTCTTGTGAAGTAAATAATCTAAAATATGTAACTTTTGTTTTTACTTTTTTATGATTTATGACATTAAAACTTTGCTATACTGCACAGAAGACATTTTTGAGTTCTGTCTCCTTCTAGTCATGGCTGTGCTGTTTCCAGTGAGGTGTAGGACTTTATATTGCAGTGAAAAATAAGCGTACAGTGGGTAAAAATGTGACAGGAACAAACCAGAAAAGCACTCAGAGAGCGCAGACCTCCGGCAAGCAGCTGTTACCTTCTCAGCTCCGTGGCGTATACCTCAGTAAACAACACTACTGTGTTAGCTGGTTTTGTGCTGGTAACAAGCCGTCTGGGCCGCTATCAAAACAGGCAGCATGGGAGGCAGTAAACCTTGTGAACTGGATCTGTTTATTTGTCACAGACACGGTGAAAGAGTACAGCAGGAGTGCCGGGCGGGACATACACACAACGCACTACTAGTACTACATTACCCATGAGCCACCGTGCTTAAATGAGCAGGCTCAGGCCGGTAACACAGCTCATTTCCACCCATATTGTGATTTTCACGAGTGGCATTTTCTCATTTTTGGTAATCCAGAACATCACCAAAATTTAATCACATGTTCCTTGTCCCGTTATCAACATTTCCTGAAAATTTCATTAAAATCCATTCATAACTTTTCAAGTTATCTTGCTAACAAACAAACAGACAGATAAACGCCGGCAAAAAACATAACCTCCGCTTGGCGTAGGTAAATATTACTGTCAGGAAGGTATTAAGGTAAGTATATGTATATTATTTAAAGTGTTGAATAGTTGCATAATGTACCCAAACAAAACAAAAACAGACCAAGTAGCCAGAGTAGCAAATAATTGCCCATTTATGCCCCAATATTCTGCATCTCTAGCATCTGCAGTTGCTGTAATGATAATGTCCACAAAGGTTGAAACTGCACATAAAGCTGCACTGGAGGGCACATAAATCGGGTTGCAGCTGGATTTCTGATACAGAAATATAATATAATGAATAGACTCTAAAATTTAAAAGACTACCTAATCTTGATTTCAAAAATAGTAAAAAATGAATCCAGTGTCAGAATAATTTTCTCTTAATCAGTGATCTTCTCATCATTTCATATGTTTTATCATGCAGATCAACAGTGATTTAGTTCTGGGGTTTTTAATTTAGCTGTCAGTCTAAACCCCTGCTGTATCTCAGCCTAATTAGATAAGAAATAAAATTATGCTGATACGTGACTTCAGACTGTGCAGACTGTGTGTCGCTGTTCAAGGAGATTTGAAGTAAATTTTGCTTTTACCAGGCTGCACCGCCTTTGTTGGGGAAAGACATGGCTGTTGTGGCCAGTTTGCTGGAGGTCGTGGTCATCCTGTGGAGGAGCGTCGAGAAGGCGCTGAAACAAAACGAAGATGCCCATAAGTACACTTATGCCAAGTTTGGGAGTGTCATAGCCAAGTATTTTCAGGCCTTTGAGGTACAACAACTGCAGTCTGTTGTATTTGTTTGCATTTTTACTGTTCTGAATAAGCGTTAGGGTAAAAAAATTCTTCTTCTTTTTTTTCCAGGATGAGCGATGTACTGTTCCTCTCATACACCTGGCTTCATTCATGCCTCCAGCTGCAGTTCCAACATTCAGGTGAGCAGCAGTGCGTCTCCTTGTCTCTCTTCCTCCCATTTCTTTTTTGTAGTAGCTTTCTCTCTTACTGACTTCATCTTGTCTAACCTGTCTCCCTCGTCTTGCTTTCTCGTTCCTAGCTGTGGAGTCCTGTCTAGACTGAGGAAGATGGATGCAGGAGCTCCTTCAAAGCAGTACAGCCAGCTGTTAGACTGCATCTGCAGCTGGGGTCAGGCGGCTGACGTCCTCGAACTCGTCACTGACTGGCTCACAGAGCCTCTGCCTAAGCAAGGGGTCAGTCGGCACAACATTAAACTGCACCAAACAGCTCTAAAAATGTATCATGGTTCACAAAACACAAGAAAAAGAGGTTTAATACAACACATGCCCCTCTTTGTAAACGTTTCCTTCTGTCAACTTCAGGATAAGGCGACCGTCGGGCGAAAGGTGCGTATCCAGGAGACGGTGGAGGCCAAACCAGAACTGGCGCTGGCTTACATGGACTACCTTTTCAGCCACGCTTCGACACGTGAGAAAGTCCTGGCTCTGGGTGACAAACCACTGAAGCAGCTTCATACAGTTCTGGGGAACTGGAAGGTATTTACATTTTAACAAAGATCTTATAAACTCGTATCCTATTAATCCATGTGTCCTTGCTAGAATACACTGAACTTAATAAATGATACATAGAATGAAAAATGTGTTTGTTCTCTGTTATATTTCTCTCAACAGTCTGTGCTGTACATTCATCTGAGCTCCACCACAGAAGAGCCTCAAGGTCCCAGTGTGGAGACGGCCCTGAAAGCCTTTACGTATCACGGTCGTCTCGGTGCACATCTGCAACATAAAGTGAGTCTCTGCATTTATTTTACGCCACTTTTTGTCTTTGTCATCCATTTTCACGTGTATTTATTCATCGGGTATACTCACAATTTTACATATATGCAGTTACAGGTTGTTTTTATTCTGTACTCTCTGCGTAGACCTGTTTTTGTAAATGAAACAATTACTACATTGATTAATAACCTCAAGCAGGAACATGCACACACAAATGTTCTTTAAGTGTTCTGTAAATGGAACTATTTTCCAATCTGGTTTTGGAAGTACTGCAAGTTGAGATTTGACATTTTTCACTATTTTTATAGACCAAAATATTTAAAAAACATTACTGGCAGATTAATAAATAATGAAAATAATTATTAGCTACCCTAGAGTAGGTGTTGTGGCAGGAAGGAGAGCTAATAAATTGTTTTTTTTCACACATTTTCCCAGATGACTCAGATTTGTTAGCCAGTTCCTTTCTGGCCAGGAGCCTGTTTTTTCCCTCCTTAAAAAGAAGTAAAATCTTTTTTCTCTTTCCCAGTTGTCAGAAGGCCGAGACTACCTGCTCTCTCTGGAGCATGTGGCGGCGTGGGTAGCTGACAGGGTGCTGCCCTTTCTGGCAAAACAAACCGACGGTGACAGCGAGGGTTCGGAGACATCGCCGCCACTGGCCGCACAGATAACTGAGGTGAACTCTGCAGTTGCTTTTGTAAATATACACCTTCCAAAAAGCAAGCTTGCAGGCAGCGAGCTCCAGTTTTCAGCAGGAGACTTTAGACTTGGAAGGATTAGTAGTATTTGTTAAACCTTGCCAGAGTTCTACAGTTAAGGAAATGAAGCCTATTATGCAACACAAGCATTTCATTTGAGGACGAAGAGGAAATGTGTGCGACTCCATTAAGAGGAGAAGGGACACTCTTCTCCACTGCAGCCCAAATGTGCGATTTAGATTGACATAATGGGTTCTTTTTTATAAGAGAATCTGTTGCAGCTGTTTATAAAAGTGTCTTATTTTGTGATTAAGTCGTTCACCACACAATCAGCCCAACACATGGCCCGTCACTTTGAATACATACCCATTAGTTCTCAGTAAAGCTAATTTTGAAGCTTTCTGATGACTGCTGATATCAAACACAACCATGCAGCTGCTTAGAGGTGAGATCTGATGTCTTATGATAGGTGTGGATGGTACGGATGGATGGTTGTGTCATGTTGTATGTCCTAAAATGTCTTTGCAGTGTTTGAATTGTGAAGTCAATCCAAGCAACAGGATTTATCAGCAGGCAAATTAAATCATGTCTCCTTGTTCTTAAATTGCCACTTTAGATTTTTATCTTATTCATTTTCACCCCAGCACATAACCTGTACCGAGGCAGTAGAGATGAAAACTCAAAGTTACATTGTTATCCAGAACATTAGGTTTTGTGGAGCCTTTGTGCCTCCTGCTTCCAGGACTTTCAGTTCTGCTCAGTAAATTTAGACTCCTCATAGATTGTTCTGCTCCACTCCACACACACTCTGTACATGTCTCCTCCTGCTCACACTGCCATGGTAAAATAAGGGGGCTTATTTCTCATTTGTGCCATTATTCTCAGCCTGTCACCACATGGCTGCTGCAGTCAGATATCGAAAGTAACCCTGCATGATCTGTTTGAGTGCTCCTGTTATTTATGCCGTGGTGGGAGACCGTGGGCAGGTTCTGCAGGCCGACGGCTGCCAGCGGAAGTGAACATAACACTAAAATGCAGCTCCCCTAAGACAAGGTGCAATCTCTAGTTGTTGTTGATTTTGAGCGTTTTTTTCCTCATCAAGCTGTCGATGCATTTTACCAGAGCTTCCTCACAGTGTGCAGCGACGTTTTGCTCGTGGGTTTGGGCGACGAGACGTTCAAGGGTCAAATCCTCCACCTGTGTTCACTCATCCTCCTCTCCGGTGAGTGTTTTTAAAAATCTAGGTTTATTGTAGAGAGAGAATTCTGCAAAAAAAAAAAATCAGATAAGACTCAGATTTTTAACAGAAGCTCAACTTTTTTTCCACTTGAAATTGTCCTGTTGCCTCATGCTGCTTTGCCAGAATTAGACCCTTTACAAAAGTTGGTTTCCTTTGTGTTTTCAGAGGCAGGCTACCTGTGTATTCCTGCAGTGCTGCCAATTTTGAAGGAGGTGGCAAACAGCTATGCGCCTGAGGACAACAAGGATCTGGAGAATCAGGAGGATGCAGTCACTGTCATTCTGGGTGTGGTGGCAAACATTTTCCAGAAGATTATAGAGCTCCTGGCTCGCCGCCTTAGGAAGGAACCAGAGGAAGGAAAACAGGTACAACATTCTGTATCTCAAATTTTGTTGATTTATTCTTCACTTTCAAGGCTATTACTGACCTAATTGTACTGAGCCTGGCTGGTATTAAACAGTGCATAGTTTGGTTGTAACTGAACTTGACGGTTTTAAATTACAGATTGTCAAGTGGAGAACATTTTCACACGAGTGTTCAGTTTGTCTCCAAAGCTCACCGAGTCTCTCCCTGTTTCTTCCCTCATTTAGCTGTGTCAATCAGCCGTTCGTGGTCTGACAGATTTCCTCCAAGTGGCACAAACCTGGGACAGAGCACCTCTCAGTGGGGTCTTCTCCACTGTGTTTGCTGTCATCATCGTGGAGAAGAGACATTTGCTACAGAAGGTACGACCTGGCAGAGTACGGCAGCAATGCAGACTGCATACGGGTTATTATTCACAGATAAACTGTGTTTCCTGATGCTCATTTAGGACTCGACTGAATATATTCTTAAGCCGTGTAATTATGGGAATGACCTAAGCGATGACCTTAATGAGTGACGGTAATATTAATGTGTTTAAGCTGCTGCTGTGCTCGTATTTTTAAAGATTACCCATCCTGAGGAGGTGATCACCCCAGAGTCGGTGGAGGACATGCCTCCTTTGTCCTGCGTTCTGCTGTCTGTCATCCTCAAATCACCCTCTATTACCAGGTAAGTCCTCCCTCTTCCTTAACTTGCACAAAAACCCTTCAATTACCTAAATTTAATGAATATTCAAGAGTTAAAAGAGCAATTTGTTGCTTCTTTTAGGTCATTTTTGGCAGAGGTCATCTCCTCTTTGGACTCAGAGGCCATCAACAGTCTCATTGAACTGGCTGCCGTCCTGCACGTTATGGCGGTCATCAAACACGGTGAGTTTTAGTTTCTTGACAAATTTGAAAATTCAGAGTACATAATGATTTCTCTGATAATAAAGATGCCTCAAATGTATTATTTATTAGCGGGAAAGTCTAAAGGGGCCTTGAAGAGCGCGGCTGTGTCTGTCCAGCAGCAGCTTCACAGACATGCAGTCACTTCTGTGGACGGCACAGATATCCAGAGGTAAGTGATGGAAATCACATGGTTTAGATGTTTTTGTTTAAAATATATGTAGATAGATGAATTTTTGAGCTGTGATGACTAATTGTGTATTCCTTTTCTGCCACAGGGTTATTTATCAATCGTCTGTGACGACTTTAAATGAGATTCTGCAAATCTGAGTTTCCTTCTTTGAAAAAAGTGACTGTGTGCCGTATTTTCTGATGTGATGTCATTTTTGCTCTACATTTGTATTGCTTGAAGCAGGGAAGAGTAGTATAATGTCTGCTTTGCCTTGCAGAATACAGGACACAGTAAATATTTCAGCTTCCCTGACCGGGATCTAAAAACATATGGTTTGGATTAAAACCCAAAGCAGAGCGTTTGTCTGTTACCACGTTTTTCCAAACTGGCTCCACGTTTATTTATTTCCTGATGGCACACATTACTCAAATCTTGTCTCTCAGACTCTACACATTAATAATCGTAACAAATATTGATTGACGACTCTAGACGGCAGAAATATGGCTTCTTAAATGAAGAGGCATTCTTTTTTTAACTCTCCACCGCTGTCATTTCTTTGAATCTTTTTCTATAAAATACATATATTTTTTCATGCTTCGGTATCTGTGTTTATATGTCTGTTGGACTGTCTATTCGTAGATTGTAATTTGTTACTAATCAGAATAAAACAAACTGTATCAATCAACCTAAACTTGATGTTCTGTCCTCCTTTAACTGGGCTTTGCAAAGTAATAACAAAGTGCAAACAAGTGATAAATCATCCTCTTACTTTCTTTCATTCTTAAAGGGTAGTAGCTCCCGTTTTAAGAACTTACATACAGTTTTTCTTAAATATTTGTGATTGTGCACGTTGACATTATTTTATGGCCACAGGATTTACTGTACATCTTGGTATTTCTTCTTTATCCCTCCTTAAAACCAGTTTTCCTTTTTGAATACTTATTTATCAAGTATTTCATTTTCATTTTCACTCCATCATACAAAACAGAATCAATTTACAGGATGTTTTTTTATTTAAAAGCAGATTTCACACACACAATAGTTTTTGTCACTGTAAACCACAACTTTTTAATATTTCAGAGTCACAAAAACAAGCTACTGGTTAATACTTTCAGCTGGATTGTAGAACAACCATAAACAGCTAAGAAGAAGAAGAAGAAGTGTATCCTGCCTGTTTGTGACTATCTGGTGACATGTAACCATCAAAATACAAAGGAAAACTTAAGAGTGACTCATTTTAGTCTTTACATGTCTGTCCTCGCTTGAGGAAAAGCTTTAATATTGTTATATGTTGTGATGTTTTCATGAAGTCTGAAGAATGTTTGTTTACAACCTCATACTGTCCTTGACATGTTCAGACAAAGAGGTATTCGTACAAAGCTTTCTACACAGCAGCAGCATCCAAGGCTGTAGCCCCGAACATTGTTTGAATAGCTCTGGATCTCAATAGCTTTTAGTTATTTATTATTTTTCCTCAGAAATAAGTCAGCTCTTGTAACTGCTCTGTACAGAAATTCTAATGGCAGAAGAGATGTTTCTATAATAATCCTTTAGTAACATCCTCTGTTGCATAAGTACAAACAAAAGCCATGATAATAAATGTGTAATTATCAATGCTAAAGTGTGAAGTAGAAGGAAAAGCGCAATTTAACTTAATTAACCATAATAATAAAACCAGAAGTAAAAGATAACCTTCACATAAAGGGACGTTTAAGAGGATACAGCTACAATCGGGAAGACAATGGGAAAAGAAAAACACAATCACCATCAACCTACTTTTAAGGAAAGAACTCCAATCATGTTATAAAGCTTTAGAAAAGTCAGCTTAGGCAGCAGATTTGCTTATTATTGTTATTTATTATTATTTAATTGGAGTACTGTTACTGTTTCCCTTTACCAGCACCTTTTTCTTCTCCTGGACTATTTAAAGGGTAAGTAAAGAGTAAATAACCCGTAAGATATTCAGTCTCATTCCAGTTTGTGGCTTAAAGTTAGCAAGTGTGGTATAGCTCAAACGTTTTTGTCGCAACACACTTTTTATATTACAATTATAGCTGTAAATCACCATAAATACGACTCGTTCTAAAGCACACGGTTTGAAACGGCTCGTCTAGCTGTCCTGCACTGCCTGTGATATTAATGTTGAACATAGGCTAAGCATAGAAAGGCATTGCTTTGTCTCACATTTTATATATTCATTTTAGTCTGAAGTTGCTTGAAAATTGAGCAATTATTATGTTAAAATCTAAAGACTTCTGGACTGTGCTGTAAGCCCTAAAAGACATGTCTGCTATACAGGCAGAGAGATACAGGAGCTATAGCCATTTTAATCTGGATTACTGTGGGCTCAAAGATACTGTAGGTGATGGAGTGGAGGAGGTTAAACGAACTACAGTAGTTATTGACCTGCAATCAATATCGGGGACAGTAAGAAAAAAATCTATGAAAAAGCGGACGACATGTAGTCAAATACTTACAGGAGCTAAAAATGGTCATGCATGTCTGATGTCTAAAGAAAGATTTGTTTTGGTTACTCTTTTTTTATAATGATATAATAATAATCTAACCTTTATTGATCCCCTTGGGTTCCTTCCTTCTCTGCATTTGACCCATCCTATTCAAAGTTAACCTTAACTATACATACTAAGAGCAAGGGACTGCCGCGGTGCAGCGCCCGGGTACCAGTCAGGGGTTAAGGGCCTTGCTCAAGGGCCGACAGTGGTGGTGACTGGGACAAGCGGTCGGTCTCACTTTCCCACCTCAACCTCTTGCCAGTCCGGGGACTCGAACCGGCGATCCACTGGTTCACAAACCACTAGGCCACCACTGCCCACACATGCTATTGAAATTAAGAGACATAAACATAACAAACTAACTTGATATCTCAATTCCAGTGCTTTTTGATCATGAGTCAATCATAGTTACTCAAATACATCAGCTTTTTGGTGAATAAATGAAATTATGTTGAAATTTATGTTTTTAAGTGCAATTAAGGGAGCTACTAGACTTTTTTTTTCTTTGTGTAGATTATTGTAAGTAGTGGCTTGGCTACACCTGTGCTCACTAAAATGATTTATTTCCCTTGTCATTCAGTGCATTTTCCAGCCATCTGAAGATTTCTAGACTGGGCTAAGACTCCAAGATAAGGATAGAGTAGAAGAGGTTAAGTAAGAACTACAGTTACTTTTTTGATTTACAATCTACACCGATCAGCCACAACATTATGACCACTGACAGGTGAAGTGAATAACATTGATCATATTGGTACTATGTGGTGTTCTGCTGGAAAACCTTGGATTTTAACATCTGTGTTGATGAGACTTAGAAACCCAAATAAACATTGTCCCAGAACAAGCACACTCCCTCATGCAAATGGAAATCCCAAATGTCACTGGCCTACCCCTGCAGGAAAATGCACCCCACCACGCATGGCAAGAACATCAAATAACCAGGAACATCTTGAGGAACATGACAATGGCCCAAGACGTTGATTTGACCTCCAAACTTCCTAGACCCCATTCTGATCAAGCATCAACAGGATGCAGTGGAACAAGTTTGATTGACAGAGGCCCCACTGCACAAGCCAGAGTACCCAAAGGATCCACTGCCAACGTCGTGGTTCCAGACCCCATAGGACACCCTGAGAGGTCCTCTTGTCCATGCCCAATGGTTCAGAGCATTTTTGACCACATAAGGGGGACCAACACAATATTAGGCAGGTGGTCATAATGTTATGCCTGAT
>OMNN01014151.1:1918-13162 GCA_900302755.1 Chromis chromis
AACAAAATAAGGACGTTTCATGAAATTTAAAGTGTAACCACCTGATGCAGTATAAACCCCACTAAAAAACCACCTTGGTAATAACATATTTCAGTATAGATTCTCAGTAGCTTCCATATGGACTCATTAATGAATACAAGCCTTTCAGTCATAAACACCCTTGCCAGTTATCCCTACAGGTTCCACCTCTACAAGACTCTACAAGCCCTGTACCCTGTGGTATCTGGCACCAAGATGCTAGCCGCAGTCTAATCAACAGAGAGTTGGAGCCGCTGTACATCAAACTTGTTTCAGCGCATCCCTCAAAACCCTGTCCCTCTTTCTGACAACTGTCGGAAGCAAGTACCCCACAATCTGGAGACACTCCCACCTAGTCATCGGGCCATTATGTTTCAACCCTTGTCAAAGCCTCTCACGTCTTTAAGTCTACCTATTTCTCCCACATGCAAAACAACAAGGACTGACTGTCTATTAACCATCTAATATATTGTAGTTATTTGCATGTGTTTTGGGTGTGTGTAAGTGTAGGCCCACCAACCTCTGAGGTATTTCACTTTGAGGTATTCAGAGCTGGCCTTTTGTCCCAACAGAGGATCATTCAACATGACTTTAGTCTGAGCTTTGATGCCCTCATAGAACTGTCCCATGGCCACGTGGCTCAACCCCTTCATGTACTGACACACTTCATTGTAAGGCTCCAACTGTAGACACCTCTGGAGGACAAGAAGAAGAGAGGGAAATGAGACAATTACACTGCAAATGGATTCATTAACACTATAAGGTAATTGGGCTATTACAGCACAGAATTAGTTAGATGGGACTGCCTGGAGCTGCTTTATTCCACTGTGGACGGCTCTACCTTGAAGTTGCCTATGGCCTCCTGCAGTGAGCCGTGGTGGTACAGCATCATGCCTCGGAGCTGGAGGGACTGGATGTGGTTCTGGTTCAACATGAGAGCTTTCTGGAAGCTCTCCATGGCTGATTCAAAATCACCCAACTCTCTGGAAGAGGGAAGAATAGAGAAACAGTGGATATATTGCTAGTGAGGCAGATGGGAAAGGAAAATTCACTAGATAAAAATGACATTTTGTATTCATGCATGAAGTTACATTTCATTACAGCAGTGAAGTAAACTCAAAGAAAGCCCACTGCAGAGTGTCTGTACCTGTAGGCCTGCCCAAGGCTCTTGTAGGCATCGATGAAGTCAGACTTTAACTTCAACGCCTCTTTGAATGTCTCAATGGCTTCCTGATGGAGGAAGACAACAACCTTTCACACAGAGTGACAACACAGAGCTAACAGGAAACTGCAATAGGGAACACGAGGACAGACCTAAAATTCTGACTCAGCAGGTGGTTCAGACCTTGAACAGATCCAGATTTCGTCTACAAATTGCAGTTTGCATACCCATCACCAAAATGTAACTCAAATGTGGGCACAGTTGATTGTTCATGTTTCATAGTTAACCCTTTAAGTCCTGGTGCGTCATCGGCGACACGTTCGGGCAAGCACACTTTAGAATACCATAATTGTCACCCTTTGTGCTATTGGAAAAAAATCCAACTGTTTCTGAAAGCTGAAGCGTTGCGCTTTACAGCCGATATGGTGTCATTACGGTAATTTCATTCGCGCCCCCCCTGGAATCCACTGGATGAAATTACCGTAAAATTACCATAATGACACCATATTGGCTGTAAAGCGCAATGTCGTTGCGCTTTACAGCCAATATGGTGTCATTACGGTAATTTCATTCGTACATTCATGCCATGGATGAAACCGTAAAATTACCGTGATGACACTATATTGGCTGTAAATTGCAACAAAAAATGGGGACATTGGGGACACAGGACATTTTCTTACCTTTTTGTAATCAAAATAAGAAAAAACGACCAGGCGGACATTTTGAGGCTCAGGTCTTAAAGGGTTAAAATGCAAATCTTAGAACTATATATTTCATACAATTTTCTATACCGAAAGTCAGCAACATTACCGATTAATAATCGGCTATTCATTAAAATGAATGAAGAACAGCGGACATTCTTCCATATGTCTATTTTTTTCTCCCCAAAGACTGACACGTGACTTTACCGTCATAAATGGCTTAGTTACAGCTGTCAACCAGCATTA
Source organism: Chromis chromis (assembly GCA_900302755.1). Classification (NCBI taxonomy): domain Eukaryota; kingdom Metazoa; phylum Chordata; class Actinopteri; family Pomacentridae; genus Chromis; species Chromis chromis. Next base: position 4,046 of record OMNN01014151.1, read on the forward strand.
GGAACATTATCTTAATAAAGAAAGAAACAGAAGCGCTGCCCACAATCCACTGATCGCAACAGAAGGCTCTGTCAAAATTAATTGAAATATTATCAAAACTGCAATCGACGAGTCCAAGCTCCTGCAGTCCAAATTAAAACATGCTTGTTTGGTACAGACAACATTGGACATGGAAAATTGGAAAAAAGAAATGACTCATTTTGCAATCGCAGTAACTACTAAGTACAATATGATTTTTTTTGCATATCGTTCAGCCCTATGTGGGACCAGAGTGCATGCAAATTTTAACGGCATCCAATATATCTATCTATCCAATAGTTGTTGAGATATTTCAGGAAAAAACAAAAACATCAACCTCAAGAGGAAAAGTCAGTGGATCACCAAAGCCTTTAAGGGGCTTTGAGTGTCAGTACAGAGTTACATTGAAATAAATTTGATGACTGTTGAGATATTTCAGTCTGGACTGAGCTACAGATGAACACTGCCATCGCTTGAGCTCAGCCACTTCTGCTTGGCACAAAAAACAGTATTTAAATATTTACAAACTGCTTCAAGAAGTGAAAAAGGGGCACCTACTCTATCAGCAGACAAAAGACATGTTCACACTATTCAGACACTTTCTTCATCACAGAAAAGCATTTGCCTTTGGGGCAGTTTGTCCTGATAAAAAACAGATTGTGCAATGTTGACTCTGTTTCTATGTTGACTTGCTGCAACAGAATCCACTATCATGAGACAAGTGCTACTCTCACTCCCAGAGTACATCACACTTCTCCAGCGATCACAGTAACAAGTAGCATCAAAAGTACTTCTGTTGTTGCTGCCTGTAGGTGCCTCACAGGGATTCCCCCAGGAAATCATTTAGAAGCGGTTTAACAGAGGTGATAAACACCACCAAAAAAAAACCCTTGAGCTTTGCAGCTGAAAAGTGAAGCACTCAAAAAAGTGTGAGAAACACTGTGAAGCAAGCCTGGACCCACATCAAAATGACAACATAAATACCAGTTAGGCATTATCTTATCTAGAGCAGTGGTTCTCAACTGGTGGGTCGGGACCCAAAAGTGGGTCGCGAAGCCATTTTTAGAGGGTGACAGAAGCATGCCCCCCCCAAAAAAAGTAGTGGTATAAAGTATTTTATTTTAAAGGACGTTTTTCTTATGACACAGTTTGCTTTCAATAGAAGGATATTTAGTGGTGGTGACACCAGTAATTGGCCACTATTAACCTCTAGATGTGGCTCTGCCAGCTTATTGGAGACATTTATGCTAAAATGTGCCAAAAATAAACCAAAAATGAACCAAAATGTGCTCAGAATGTGTCAAAATGGGCCAAAATATGACCAAAACTTGGCAAAAGTGTCCAAATATACCAAAATGAGCAAAAAATAAGCCAAAAATGTTCCCAAGCTGTATCAAAATGCATCAAGACTACACCCAAATAAACTTTAATTCATTAACAGGAACAGCAAACTTCAAAAATTAGGGTCGCGACCGTTATTAATATAGACATAGTGGGTCCTGAGGCTGGACCAGTTGAGAACCACTGATCTAGAGGTTTCATCTTTTAACACATCAGTAATATCAGCTCCCCTCATGGTGTACAGTGCAATGTCTTCAGAATCAAATGAACTGCTGCAGGCATGTTCTGTAACCAATGTATTTAGCTGGCAGTCCCAGCACTCAGAGAAACGCTCATTGTAAATGTGCTTAACAACAGCACCAACTATTTTAAATATGGCCGTTAATGTGTCAAATACCATCCTGAAGGGTCACTGAGGTTGAGCTGAAAATGTGCTGCTGTTTGCTGTAGCACTAGTGAAGGCAGAGTACATCCACCACAAACAGCTACAGGAAACTGTGGTGTGACACAGCAACCTCTCCTTTCAGCGAGGCCAGACTAAAAACAGAAACAGAGCTGGCGCTATGATATGTTTATCTCCAAAACCTGACTCAAGACTTAGTAATCAACTCAAATGCAGAATTTTACCAAAGCACACAACTTAAATCGAGCGTAATTAGACTTACAGTGGCTTAAACATACAGTATGCATGCAAAACAGTAAGCTTCAGCTCAGTCCATGTCCTTACTGATTAGACATGGTATCAATCTCACTTGCCATTTATGCCCTTATACTGCAGGTTGTAAATCTAATAGATAACAAAGACATGTTTTTCAAAGGAGCAGATGTTTTTAAATGATTTATATGCAGATCTACGTCCCGATGCACCTAAAGCTGTTATGTTTCCAGCGGTGAGATGAGACTCGCTGTGACAGTTTACAGTAAACAAAAAGGTCTCTAGTGATGTTCACAGATCAAAAAACACTTCTAGTGATTGAACATTCACAGATAAAGATAGAAAGCACAAATGAGGTGTTGATCAAACACTGTCGGCTCTCTAATGGGGCTGCTGCGCTACAAAAAGGCTTTCATATTCAACACATAAACAGACAAATTAATACTTTTTTTTTCTGGGATAAAAAAGACAAGAATAATGAGCCAGTGAGCAACCTACTTTGAGCATGCCTCTGTGGAAGAAGGTGAGGCCTTTATACAGCATAGCGATGGGCTGATTCTTCTTTAGCTCTAAAGACTGCTGGAAGTCCTCCATAGCTGCAACATAGTCCTGGATGGAAGGCAAAGCACCGATTCATCACATGTAAGTGGAAACATGCAGGGTTCATTTAACGCTTTGTTGTTCAATTTGCACCAGCGAAATGAATCAAAATGGGTTCGAAACTTTTATTTCCTTTTTTTGTTTTACTTCACAAATAGATAATTGTCTCTCAGTTTAATTCTTAGTGGTTGACATTTGGGTTGCTGCCTCAGAATCTGGTTTCTGAGCATAAATAGAAAATGAGTCATTATTCTAACTTTCATTTCTGTGTTTTGTGCTCATGGTTGGATTGTACAATAAGCCCCTGAGGGAGTCTACATCCAGCCAGGGATCCTGTAGCACAGCCATGTTATGCCACCTATGTAGCACATCTAACCATGAAATAATTGATCGGCTATCCCATTGTGAGAGGGTTAGGATGTGTCTGTAGCATTTTATTAATGTGTAACATATAAAGTCTAGCATACCGTCTTTGGTGTAGTCAATAAATTATTGCATCATCAGATAGATTATATAACACATAACCCAAATGCACTGCACGGTCCACGGCTGGCTGTAGGCTACTCCCCCAGACATTAATGGTACAGTCCAACCTCAAGCACAAAAGTCAGAATCACAATATCTGAGTATCTGTCCAAAAATCTCATTCTGATACAACAACTCAAACAGGAAAAACCAAGAGACAAATTATCTATTTGTGAAGAAAAAAAAAACCCGAAAGCTTTAAACCTATTTGAATCCTTTTGATGACCATGCAGATGTGGTACATTTGATAGTCAAACCTCTGAAATGAAGAGCAGGGTTCCTCTGTGTCTGTAGAGACGAGCCGAGGGCTGCAGCTGGATGGCTTTGGTCAGGTCACCCAGAGCCTCACTGATACGGCCCAGAGGAGACAGGATCTAAACAGGCAAATGATAAGGTCTGAGTCCAAGAACATACTCAATATCAATCTATTCATTTGGTAAATGGAAAAGCCCTTTAGGAATGTTAGACTTTTGTGTAGAACAGAATGGAAATATCTAGTTTGATTGTTACAGCTGAAGATAAGTTTGATTGATATTCAGTTACGCAGTATTTCCTTTTAAAGACGATTACTATTCTTTCACAGGAAAAGGTGGAGTGTGCATGTTCAGAGTTAACTGACAGTCTTGTTTTAGATAGGATGTGGAATAATAGGATTGAAGAAGGACTCTGAATCTAATGAGATTATCGACTTGGCCTCTGGACTGCACAACGCTGTCTGAGTTTTCTGATGCGTGAGTTTACAAAAATATAACTGCAATAAATGATACAATGTCACATTCTTTATGGTTTTCGAAACATACAAATAGAGTTGTGCAGCTGTTATTCTGTGACTTGCATTCTAGTTGCATGTCCAAGTTCTCACAAAGAGGAAACAGCTAAAAGCCTCAGAGTGAAACCTGGGGGCAGAAGGTTCTTTGCTGAACTGACATTGTAATCCTTATAGTAGTCATTGGACAGAATGAAACACTTTGGTGAACCACTAACTTACATGATTGGTTGTGGGTCCAAATATAAATGGTTAATGCTGTTCTCTAGCTTTACTTTGTTTACCCTTACATAATAGCAATATGTATATTTTAGTGACAACAGTAACAGGTAACTGAGTTGACTGTTTTTAGGAATTCTAAAACTTTATTATTTATATGTTGCCAGTTAATTGCCATTTTTCCTAGTCAATGATAGCTAAAGCTCATAAAAAGTAATAGATGTTGCCACATTACAGTATGCACTGATTACCACATACACATATATGCTGTATGTGATTTAATCTGAATGTAACAATTCATATAAACTCAGACATGCACTCCTTTCCAATTATCTGAGGGTGAATGTGTCGGCTTCACCAATATGATCCAAAAGCATTACAGAGAGCACAAAAGACACAGCTTGCCCTAGAATTTCACATCTAACACAAATTTAAACGTCCATAAAAATAAAACTTTACTGTGATGAAGACGAACTGCAGCCAGTCAGATTAATGAGACTCACCAACAATGACTGTAATCCAGCTTTTGACAAAACGTTAACAGGAGCTGAAGTTCAGCTTGTTGCTTCCAGCTGATTGTAGGAGCCTTTCCTCTGAGTTTATTAAAAACCTGCAGCATGCACAGTTTGATAAACTGCTATTAGTTTAGATTTAGCCTTCTGTGTGTGGGTGCATTATTATGTATTATACATCACTTGATGTACAGTCCAAGACCACATGCATGCACACTGTGGCTCCTCTCTGAATGACGTCATGAGGAACATTCACATCAAAGTTAATGACATTTGACTTTGTTAATGACAGTTTTATATAACCTGTATCTGAAAATGGCAGTATATAGAAGATATTTAAGTAGCTTTATCAGTAAACTACACTATTATCATGTTTAAATCAGCTCCCATCTCCTCAATATGCATCTAAATCTACAAAAAAACTCTTATTTAATTTAATTACAAAAACATCTGTGCAGTTTGAGAAAAAAATCTAACTCAAATAGTCAAGGTAAATAATTTAGAGCACAAGCAAAGAAGGAGTTTCCCCAACAAGCGGGGATCAGCGATTGGTCATTAGTGGGAATGTATCTTAGTACATTCACACCTTATTTACAGTTCTGTCTGGCTGATAACAGCTGCTCCTCCTACTAGATTGGTTGCTAAATGTTTTTTTATTTTTAAAAATGTGGCTAAATGTGTCTTAAAGGTTACCAAACAACAACGAAAAAAGTTGGCAACTCTGTCACACTCTTTCCCTTTGCCCGCTGAAAACAACTTCTGATTTGATCAGAAATAGAACATACAAATCATGTTATTCAGACATAACCAAACAGAAAACTGACCAGACATCATGGCAATTAATAATCAGTTCCATGCATAGAAATTATCTACCCAAAAGAATGAGGGCATCTAAGTTCTTAATTGGGTAAAGGTTTCAGATAAATTATATTCAGCGCTGCCAAGAGCTGTAGATTCACAGTGTGCTATAGCACTGTAATAATATACAACTGAAGGAAATACAAGTACTCTTGGTACTAAGTCACTTTAACTGTTCACAGTTCAGGTCTCACCTCTGCTCTCTGTTCATAGACCTCTGGCCAGTTTGGCTCGAGGGTGATGACTCTGTTAAGCTCGTACAACGCCAAGTCAGCATTCTTTATGTCCTGGCATGGAGACACGAGAGGGGGGAGACAGTTACGTTTTGTTGACATAAAGTTTAAAATATGGTGCACAAAACTAGGACCTCGCCACTAAGTACTAAAAACAAAAACTGCTGTCCAACGTCTTCTGGAGGGCACACTTCCATAACCGCAGCATCCTGGCAGATTGAATTTGCATTCATTCAATGTCAGTGAGTCATTCTGCGTTTACCTGAAACTGCTGCTGTCAACAAAATTCAGGATTCTTTTTTATTTTGAGACAAAAAAAAACAGCAAAGGCATCCAAAAACGCATACAGACAACTACTCCCTACACTGCCTAAACGCCGTGGTGGTTTAAGCAAATGGATCGTTTGTTTTAAACCTAATTTGGAGATCAGTTTGGCACCGAAACCCCAATGAACTTAGTCAGTATTCCAATTAAAATAGGTTTCAAAGTAAGTGGTTTTGCTGTGTAGACTCTGTAATGCAAATAAAGGCTGCCAAACAAAGACAGCACTATGTGAAGCAATATCGCATTGTGGGAAGAAATTCCTTATTTATAAATAAATGACTCTCTCTGTGACTATGTCAATGCTTTTAGTGACCCACAGACCCTTAGTGTAGTGCTGCTCATAATCAATGTGGCTACGAATATAACTGTATTTTAATAACGTGTAAGTAAATACACTATATTGCCAAATGTATTGGGACACCCCTCCAAAAAATCAAGCACCTAGGCATGCAGACTGCCAAGGTCAATAAAGACATGGATGAGCCAGTTTGGTGTGGAGGAACTTGACTGGCCTCTACAGAGTCCTGACTTCAACCCGATAGAACACCTTTGAGATGAATTAGAGTGGAGACTGAGAGCCAGGGCTTCTGGTCCAACATCAGTGCCTGACCTCATAAATGCACTTCTGGAAGAATGGTCAAAAATTCCCATAAACACACTCCTAAACCTTGTGGAAAGCCTTCCCAGAAGAGTTGAGGCTGTTATAGCTGCAAAGGGTGGGCCAACTCCATATTAAACCCTACAGATTAAGAATGGGACGTCATTAAAGTTCATGTACGTATAAAGGAAGACGTCCCAATACTTTTGGCAAAATAGTGTAAGTAAGTAAACTTTCCTACTGTGTCACCTCACAAGAAGGATAATGTGGGGAAATAAAACAAAATATTAAAAGAACGACATAAAATAATTGTAAAATGATTCAAAAACATATCTGGTGTTATGGCCATGCAGTGCAGGTACATTCTGCAAGTATCACTCACCTGTAGACTTTTCTTCCCATAAGCTATCCCTCTCCCATAGATGGCACTGACCAGCTCTGGATCACTCTGTATCACAGAACAACAGTAAAACATCTTCAGGAGACACGTAGAAATACATTGTGTTTTGTGTCTAGTAGAATTTCAACATTTCAAAAATATCTACTCAAAGTGAATTTTTGCAAAATGTAGTAATGTTGGATGCACACACACACACACACACACACACACCTGTAGTAAGCGTGAGAAGTGTTTGATGGCTTCATCATAAAAACCGTTGCCTATCAGGACATAACCTATAGCTGCAAAGAGACAAAACAACGGTGATGAATAACTGAACTGTAACAGAATAAATAAGGCCTTAGGTTTAAGCAACATGCTAACTTACCGAGTTCTTCGTTTGTGTTGTGGTTATCTACAGGGAAGGGGATTTTTTTCTGTTCTATAAACAACTTGGCCTGGTTCTGTGAGAGATGAACACAAAAAGGAGGAAAGAGAAACATACATCAAGAGACCACAGAGATATGCAGAGCTAAAAAAAAAAAGAAAAAAAAGAGAGTTTCCTGTGTGAAAAAGAATTTGACTGGTTGAGGAAGAAACACACAAAAAACACTTTGAGCCTTGATGCTTCTAGGCATTTTTTTGAAAGTTTTAGAAAGAAGTGACTATTTACAATGAAACATATATATATTTTTGATAATTCTGTAAAGCACAAGAAACATTTTCTCAAGTTTTCAAGTATATTTTGGCAAATTAAACCTGAAAAGCAGGTCTTTTACATATCAATGAATGTTATATTCAGGCCCTTGCCCAGACCATTTTACACAGTGCCAATTAAGCCTATCATTGTCAGGTACATCTCTCTGTATTACACAGTATAACAGGGTTTTAAGTGTCTGTGGCAACATGGCTAGGGTTGCATTGTGGCTGGTTTGCAAGAGGGGAGCAGGTGTAGCGATGGCGTATTGCAGACCTATGGTGGAAAAAAACCTTGGAAGCATCCAAGAGAAGTTTCTGATGCTCCAAACAAAAAATAAATATGGCATTCAGAGAATTATTACAGTCTACAAAAAGGCATACGTCATAAATACGCAACAGCAGTGTTTGTGACATTACTCTCACTGCCAAGAATGTGTGACAAAAGTTCCACACCGCCGATTTATATGGTAGCTTTTCTGCACACCTCAAGGTTGCACTGGGGGATAAAGCTCTACAGAACAGAGAAAAAGTCCATTCAAATGTCAGGGAGGCATGTGGCTACAATCTTTCTCTTAGGACCAAACACAAGCACTGAAGACTGAATGGATTTCAATGTTGACTTGTAATCACATTTTAACCCTCTGAAATCCAAATCCACCAGCTAAAATTGCCAAAGCAAAATTATTTATCATTATTTAACTGTAAAAACCAAAAGAATCATGGGATTTTCAACTTTCTGATGGTCGCTGAACTAATCATGTTTGATGTGCGGTTTATATTAGGAAAATGTACAAAATCTAACCTTAAAATCGGAATAATAAGATATTTCCACTAGATCCCATCAAAAACTAAATTCTGTGCTTCTCTGCGCAACTTTGAAGCTACGACCGACTCAGCTGCATCAACGGTCATGTGACAAACATTCGGAGATTTTTCAGGTCAATTGCAGACTGTGTTTCCACAGAAAGGAGGGAAGACGAGGACAGAAACAGATAAAAAAAATGTAAAAGGCTAAATCTATAGTATGTACAGCCACCATTTGTTCCTGTATTAGTAACAGCTGTGGACTGTTGGACATGCTGTTTTCAGATTTTTCCAATTTGTTTTCATGCTTAGTATATATAATTTACATATTATTACATTATAAACATGTCATACTGCACAAAAGACGTGTTTGGGTTTGCTCTACTTCTAGCTGTAGCTGTGATGTTTCCATAGAGGTGCAGACCTTTATTTTCCAGTAAAAAATAAGCACACAGTAAGTAATAATGAGACGCACAAACTGCTTGGAGTTCAGAGGTTTAAACAAACACAATCTGAATCACAGCTGCAGAGTGCATAAGCAGAATCCACCAAATCCTATTCAAACATTCATTGTATCGCATTAAAA
>OMNN01014155.1:12337-24381 GCA_900302755.1 Chromis chromis
GTGTTCATATACAGTAGCCTACTCACAGAGGTGGCAAAGTTATAAAAAACAAGAGTAAGTTTCCTTAGGAAATACTATTAGGAAAAGGCATACACTTCCATTGTTGCATTATGCATTATGCAGATGACACCCTGCTATGAAGCCACATGAAGAAAAGCATGTTTTAATAACATAAAGAACAAGCTGATCTGATATTGTATTTGGCCCTAAACACCTAAGAAACACTATCCAAACATATACTAGTAGTTTCCCTGGATGGCCTCCAGTACTACTGTGAGGAATTAAGATGAATTTATTTTTCTTTGCTAAATGAAATCAATACATTTTCATAAGAGTTTTATTTGTGCAGAGATTTTCTTCAAACACAAAAACCTGGCGCACTTCAGGCCCAGCATCACTGCAGATACAGATAACACCACTTATCAGCTACTTATAATGCAGTCCTGAGATCCATTTGGCAATTTTTACCAGCATCAACGCCTTGAGTAACCCATCCCCAGGGAGTTTTACCATCATTAATCCATCCCTAAGTAGTTTTACCACCATTAACACCTTGAGTCACCCATCTCTAGGTAGTTTTACCACCATTAACACCTTGAATTACCCCTCCTCAAGGTAGTTTTACCACCATTAACACTTGGAGTCACACATCCCCAGGCAGTTTTACCACCATTACCCCATCCCTAAGTTGTTTTACCACCATTAATGCTTTGAGTCACCCATCTCTAGGTAGTTTTACCACCATTAACATATTGAGTCACCCATCTCTAGGTAGTTTTACCACCATTAACAGTTTGAGTCATGTAAGTCTTGGGTCAGGGGAAATGCGATTTGGGGGTGAGAATACATCCTCAGTTCTAACTGGCTGGTGTGGAGATCCACTCCACACCAGCCAGTTAGAACTGAGGAAGCCTCTTGAAAGAGAGACTAAATGTCTTCAAGAACCAGAAGTCCAGTGCAGTGATTACTACACAGACATGCAGGAAAAAAGCAAAACAAGTATCATGTTCAGTGTCACTTTGTTTAAAGAGGAAGACAAATGTCAAAAACTATGTCAAGTGATGGCTCATTAAATGTATTCTACACATATAGCATGTCACACCTTGCACCTTTCTCTTTAGCTGAAGCTAACAGTACCTGTACTCACATTAACTGTCATTTCGGTTCCGGTCTTTGGCCACAAGCTGCGTACAGTGAGGTTTTTTTCATTGAGTCATAATGTACTTCTGTGAGCTTCCGTCTTGTTACTTGTCTTGTAGTGTAGACAGAGAAGTGAAGAGAGGAGATGTTTTACTGCGCTCACATAATCACGTTGTGTGCAGAGAACAGGGTTTCCTTTCTGTGCACAGTCTCAGATTAGAGAGAGAAACTGATGGGCTGGAGGAATGATCCAGAAACGGTGAGTTACTAGATGGTTAACTTGCTTTTTTCCCTTTAAAGGCAAGCAATAAGCCTTTCATTGTGTGACTTCCTTTCTGCACCTTGGAGTAATCTTGTGTTATTGTGCTAGTGGCACTGTGAGGCTGGCAAGCTTTTTGTCCTGGGTATTACAGCATGGATCCTCTGGCCATGCTGCATCTGGCTGTTGCAGCCTGGTGGGGTTTTGGATAGCAGGTAGTTTCACTGTTTGGCTGGTATTCGGACCACTGACTTAAACAGATGCATGGAAGCATGATCGTAACTGATTTCTTGCAAGTGTAGCTCTTACTCTTTAACCTCAAAGACACAAAAGGCCACAGTTGTAACAACTTACATGTTTTCTTATTATCATTATTGGCATCAAGCTTTTTCCAAAACATTGCACTGAGGGTTTACTAAGCCTTTAAGCTATAATAACATTCAGGGTGTTAGGATGCAAATGGACTAGATAAGACTTTGCAGAGACGCACAAGAAAAAATATATTGCATCCTATTCCTGAACTTTAGTTTGTAGTGTATTGCAAGAAACAATAATCTTGTAGAGGTTGTAGAGTAACATGAAACTACTGTTAGACCCTGACCCAACCTGCAAATTACAACTAAATGCACACAAAAGTCTTAATTTAAAGAAGCAATTACCATTTCTGTTGCTGTGATGCTACAGGTATTTATTAAAGTCAATGGAAAGAATCCGACACACAACCATCTGTAGGCAGCAAGGACATCAGTAGGTGTATTGATGCTTCTGTTAAATCTTAAAGTAGTCCTAGTTGATTTGACACTTCCGAAACACAACTGAAGTGCTTGATGGTTACCCGTTTACAGAAGAAGCATTTGGTTAGAAAAGTGCAGAAATATTTGCAACTGCTGACAAAAGGAAAGTCTGGTCATGTAGATGCATTTTTAATGAGCTGTCAGCACCAACCACAGGTACAAATGGATTGTTTTACAATACGAGCCACCTTGTGTTTTGCGGGCTGACCACTGTTAATGTGGAGCAGCATCAGCAGTGGGATGTCCTGTTTCCATTAGCAGTAACTCAATACATCTCCAGCATGACAACAGACAGTAAACAGAAAATCTGAGATAAAACTTTGCTGGATTACCTGCTTACATCGTTTTCCTTGAGTACCACATGCTTGGGTAAGCAATATGAATCCAGCATGGTAATGGCGGGCTCCACCACTAAAGAAGTCATTTTTAAATGCAAAAATAACTACAAATTTATGTGATTGCATTGTTTTTGATTCACACAAAATTCAGTCCTAGGTGCAAATCATTACAGTTATAATAGAAAATACTTTTTAGGTAAATATTCAAAATATGATTACCTTTCCATCCTAGTCCACCACTCACAGGCCTCTGAGGATCACTGTTATACAATATTTTGTTTGGTAAATTTATGACAAATTGTCAACATAATGGACTCTGTGCAACTCAGCAGCTTGAAGATGAAAATCTAGTAAAACATACTAACCACACATTAGCATCCTGGTCCAGTCTCGCTTGCCATCACTGAGGGTTTTTATTTGCAGCATCTCGGGAGGCCAAAGTGGCCGATACCTGCATTATGTGTTCATTAAAGTCCCCCGCAGAAAAAGCTTCCATATCAATCCCAATTTGGGGCCCATTTGTCTCAGCTTGGTGCCAGTTAACCGGCACTGACTGACACAAAGGAACAGAGCATTATTACATTATTTGAGACAGCACAGCACTGCCGAGGCATAATTTACCAGCGTCTAATCCACGGCTGTATCGAGGGATTTAGAGGTGAGCGGGGGGTAATGCGCAGATGGAGGAATACCTACAACAACACACCCACTCCAAGGAACTGACAGGCACAAGGCTCATACACAGTTCATAAAACACGCAAATGATGGCATGCACTTTTCAACCTCTCATATCAGCTTTGACATGGCTCCATTTGCGGTTTTATTGATGCATTGTGTGTTGTATCTATCTTTATTGGGCGTATTTATCTGTGACACCAAATACTTTGTCGGATGTTGGTTGAAATATGAAGTCATAATGCAGTCGTGCCCTCAGCTCCCTTCATGCAATTGCTGGTGTCGAGATGACAAATCCTGAGCTATGTGTTGTGTGGCTCTGTCTTTTGTCTCCGTATAGTGTAGATGCTTGAATGCGATAAACAGGATGCACTCCTTTATTGTTGTCAGCCTATATCTTTTACATCCCCTACCTTTGCTTTCTCCTCCAACATCAGTATTTCCCTACCAATTAGCCTTGGGCTTCCTGCTCCCCAAATACTTATAGAAGTGAGGAAACCCCTGTGCAATATTGAATTGAATGTCAAATGATTCAAAATTGTATCACTTCTAAATAATTGAAAGACCCATATTAGAAGTTCATTACCACAGAATTCAGTACTCCTGTGATATTTCCAATTAGCCTAACTGCATAAACATGATTAGAAAACAGCCCACGAACAACAGAACGTTCTCAGTTTTGGACTAATGGGCTGTGGCTATGTCTACATCATGGCTCCACATAAAAACAACGCAGTACCAGAAGAACTTAAAATCTGATTGTGAGACTTCAAAAAGATTAAATAGCCACAGGAAGATTGGGTACCAACTTAATATCTGTCAAAACACAGTTGTAGCAGTAATCAGGAAGTATAGAATGAGCCATTGCACTGCTAATCTGAGAAGCAGCGGCCATCTTTCAGAAACACAATCTACCTCTGAAACAAACACATTGGCAAGTGCTTCAGACTTGGCACAGGGTTATTAATGGAAATCCAATTTCTCTGACAGCTCAGACAGTAAGAAGGACATTACTTAGTCTTAACCTTGATAAACGACGTCCAAAAAAAACAAAAAACAACAACCATTGCATGCTCTTTAGCACACAAACTGCATGTTTCAACTTGACGCCTGATGAATACAGAGAGCACATTCTTTGCTCAGTCTACGATTCATTTGTTCTGCTTTGATAGGGTCCAGAATGGTTTACATGAATCTGGTTCGGACCGCCACAGTGAATGCATAGTCCTGATAGTGAAGCACGGAGGCAGCAGCGTGATGATATGGGCCTGCGTGAATGCAAAAGGCATTGGAGACGTGACATTTATAGATGATCCCATGAGTTTCTTGTGTGGGGTCACTGCAAGGTGATACAATTTAAAGTCATTTGACATTTAAGTGATATTGCACAGGGTTGTACTCACTTCTGCTGTATTCAGTATATATATAAAGTTTAAGCTCTTTACAGCTTTTCCCTCAGATCTGAGCAGATTCTGTCACATGCTAATCTATATCATGCAGGGCTGCAGTCCTCCACGCTGATCTCTGACTTTATTCCTTCCTCTGTTGTTCTTTCCACACCCCTCCTCCAGCCTGCAGTGTTTCACAGCAGGAAGACAAATGGAGTATAGTAGATAACCATGCATGAATACTGTATATGAGGCACGAACTGATTACCATGAATTATTACTTCTTCTTTTTTTTTTCTTTGGCGTGCTGTTTTACATCTTGACTTCCCTGCAGCAGGTCACATCTCATCTCACAAACAAAATCAAAAGCTGGTTTGAAGGTTGAAAAATGCAGCATCCGACAATGAGGAGCTTTGCTTTCTCTGAATGTGTAGCCCACATGTAAGATCTCTTTAAGTACATGTGATGGTGATTTTACATGTTGTTCTCATGTCTGAATTTATCACTTTTACTTAGAAGTCACACCGGCCGCCTTACTGGGTCAGACCAAGTGAGATTTCCATAGTTGTTGGCCAAACTTCCAGTTTTTATTTTAAGAATCAGTAACACAGAGTTTTCCCTCTGTGTTGAATTCTTATTAGGAATGTTGTCGCCACTACCAGGACCGGTAAGATTTACCCACTGAGGGTTCCAATGCTGCAGTAAGTAACACCACCCCGCACCCAGACCTTCAGTGGTTATGGTACATAGTTTGATTTGCATTAAATTGAGCATTTTTACACCTTCCTTTCCCTGCTGCTCCTGTGGCATTTTGTAGTCCTTGCTGCACCACCAAAATCTGAATATCAGTGAGCTGCCCACAGCGAAACACTCACTGTGTGATCAGTCATCCAAACACAGAGGGACATATTTTTTTAATACTGAATGCTTTCCATCTGTTTAGGGGAAAACAAAACAAAAAACCCGATTCATGCCTTCTCAATATTTAAATGGGTATTATGATGCTAAAACAGAACAGTTAGACTTATAATGAAGGGAAACATGATTGATTCTTAGCCCAGCTAATGACTAGCAAACTGCTGATTGATCTGTCTGTCTGATAATCTCATATCATATCATCATGATCCAGTGAAATCTGGTGCAGACATCCATGGTCTCCAGAGGAAGGAACCTAAAAACATTGGTGACCTTCTCACTGTTTAGCCTTCTACAGCACAGCCACCAGGTAATGGTTTTCATTTGCAAAACTATCACCCAAAATAACCTGATACCTTTGTAGTATTTTTTGTCAGTCTCAGCTATACTGTGAGAATAATGCTAATGATGCCATTCTGTATTCTTAATGTCTGCTTATTTTGCCAGGATGCAAAATGTTCTATATGAAAGGTTAGCATCTTTAGATTTAAGAGTCACAGAATGAGGTGCTGTTTCCTTCCAGCCAAACTTTGCCCTTAATTAAAAAAAGAAAAAAGTAAGATGACAGTATAGGGGGGAAAACTGAATAAAAAATAAATAAAAAACAATTTTAAAGAAATTAGTAGCAGGTAAAAATGTAATAATGAACTGCTGTGCTCTAGTTTATTCTGGGTTTAAGATTCAGAATAAATAAATATATACAGTGGTATAAAGAACATACTGTAGAGGCTGGCTAATTAAGAAGCTAGTATAAAGAAATACATTCAGTGAATCACTGTGTCGCATAGTATTTTGCAGGCCTTAAAGGTGCTATATGCAAAAATGTGAATGTAAATCTAGCATTAATACAGTAACAAGTAATGATCTGCTATGTAAAGATGGTTTCGTAGACTTTCTGCATGTGAGTGCATGTGCATCACTCCCTTGGAAATTGTTAAACCATCAGCAGCATGTTACTGTTGTAGCTGCAGTAGGTGGAGCTACTTTATATCCTGTTTTATATACAGAGACAGCAGATAAATTGGAAGCTTTGTCACATTATTAATGGGAGAGGGGGGGGGTTTAATGACTGCAGAAGCGGAGCCGGGGGAAGCGGAGGTTTAGCGTGAGCGTAGCAGGGCGAACCGGAAGCGTAGCGTAGCAGGAGCGTAAGTGTAGCGTAGCGTAGCGGGAACGTAGCATAGCGTAGCGGGAGCATAGCAGCTATCGGTGACAGCTATCTGGCTGCCACACGCACGACTATTCGAATATCAAAATTACTATTCGAATACCACCACAACGAACGAATATTCGGATATTCGAATATTCTGGACCAGCCCTACTACACACTGCTTTTTATATAATGCCAGAAGGCCAAAAAGTTTGGAAACCACTGGTTTAGTCTTTGACATGTTGTATTTTAAAAGCTTGTTATATTATCCATTGTATAAAATCTTCATCTTTAAAGTAACAAAAACTGTCAAATAACTGTAGTAGAGTGGAAAGTACAATCTCTCTCTCTTTTATGTAGTGGAGTGGTGGTAAATTGTACTGAAGTACCACTTGTAGCTGTTTAATCCTTAGCTAGTGTGTAATAAAATTAACAAAACTTACTAATACTACATGTGTTATTATGGTTTGTGCTGTTTTGAAGCTCTCCTGCTGCACCACAACAGAACCTTGTGAATTGAACTGAACTCGGAGAGACGTGCAGACAGAACTGGGCCAGTCTGTCTGGGTGAGGAGTGATGGGCGGAGGTTTAGATGGAGGGGGACGGAGAACAGGAAGTGGTGGTGGGCGGGGTGGAAAACATTGCCCTGTGGCTGCTGAAGCCAGATCATAGTGTCACCCTCAGAGGCATTTACCGATGGAAACTGACTCGCTCCGAAAACAGATTCATGTCCAGCCACCCGTGGATCGCGTTGGCACCGGCACAAACGTACACACACACACACACACTCACACGCACAGACGCACACATACACACTCACAGATGTTGCACAAACTGACTCAGGGCGTGTATAGCCTTTCTTGCCCTTTCTGTCCCTCTTTGTTTCATTGTCTCTCTGTCTCTGTGTGTTGGCCGGTGTTTGTGTTTGTCTCCTTGGCGGTTCTGTTCTCCCTCCTGGCACTCTGTACTGTGTCTTGGCTCGTCTGTGCCAAATGATGTCTTCATTGCAATCCACCGGTGTCTGCATCTCTGCACCCCCCCTGCTAAACCAAAACTTCCCTCCCTACCTTGTTCTTCTTTCTCTTCTTTCGCTTGCTTGCTCGTTGTGTCCTTCCAAAAGAGCTGATTTGGGAGCTGAAGGTCGCGGGGTAACTTCGGTTTTACTGAGGGATGCCCTTGGTCAGCTGGGTCGGGAGATGGTGCAGTAAAAGGAGAGGACACGGGGAGAGAGAGGGAGATAATTACGTTATTTAACAGCTCAGGAAACTGCAATACGGTAGTGATAGGTGACTGTGTGTGTGTGTGTGTGTGTGTCGGGGGAAATCCTGCAGGGTTTTCTCTTCTCCTTCCCTACTAGGCCAGCAGAAACAGAGAGCGAGAGATAGAGAGAGAGAGAGAGAGGGGGGGAGACCAGTGGCAGGTCTGCCCGCAAATCACAGAATCCCACTATCATTTTACATTTGCTTTCTCAGGGGAACGCTAGCTGGCTGCTCCGGGGGCTGAAACACTCTGCTGTCATCACAGTTTAATACAAACCTTGTATCACAAACAGGGGAGAGGGGGGAATTATTCTCTACTTTTATTAATCCAATCTGTTCATCACTGGAACTCCCTTAAGTATTTTTCACCTATGGTTGCTAATAGAATTTGGGAATCACTTCATAGTCTGAAATTGACTTTAGATGACTTGACTTTAGGCCGATAACGAGGATGAATTGCCATCTAGTTTTCACTTCATTATTCACTCTGAAATCCCGGTTTTGTGTGCTATGTTCACATTTGTCTTTAGTTACTCAGCAGTGATGCATCAGTCCCATTGATATCAGCTTCAGTGTATTAGTTTGTGTCCTTCTTGCTACTTCATTCAACTTTGTTTTTGGTAAAGATTAATCAACGACCAATGGATGGTTGCTTTCCGTAGTTACACCACACTACTACATCTTAGGCCAACAGAGTGATGCTGCCGGCTTACCACCAGCGTCATTCGGCCTGGGCACGAATAAAACTCACCAGCGGAGCTTGAACAGAGGCCAGCAGAGAAAGTGGAGTGTTTTACTTGCTTTTATTTATTTTCTTTTCATTTCGGCCTTAATTTAACCAGGATGGCCTCTTGAGATTGAAACCCTATTTTTTTTGTGTGTGTGTGTGAGAGAGAGTCTAGGCTGAAGTGGCTGCACATCCCAACAGCTAACATTCACTAAAGGGAGTGTCCCAGTGTGTAATGAGGACATGACTGGTACCAGCAGGTAGCCTATCTTCCCCATCCCATAGTAGCTGAGAGAGTGCAGATGCTGAGGGATTGTTTAGTTGAATATGTTTGACTCCTTTTTCTGACATGGCTTCGACCATGACTCTGAAATATCAGTAAACCCAGCTGTGTTGATAAATTCATGGTGCTGTCCCTGGTGCTGAAGTTGAGGACGGCTACGCAATCATGCCTTTTTCTCTCATTCCCACTCTCCTTCCAGCTTCATCTTGGATCTATAATATTCTCTAAACCTACCTACTTTAAATACTCAAATCTATGCTATGTTGTAGCCCCTAATGTTGCTATCATGGACAAGTTGAGAAGAGCAAGAGGGTCATAGAGCCACACTGCTGCCTGAATATTCCTATAATATTCCTTTATTATTTCGATGGTAATTCAGTAGCATCTGCGCTGCTGAAAATAAACCCCAGACCAAGCCAACTCTATAATAAACTACTTTAAGGACAAACAAACAACTGTTTCTTTTGTAAAATAAGCATTTTTATAGTGCATAAAACGGAATAACATAACACACAGCAAAACATTTATTTAGCTTAATAGCAGTTCTATGAAATTAAAATTATAATCACAATTATAATATCGATGATTTTGATGACTTGGGCAACATGGGTGTATGTGTAGGTTGGTGGTGTTGGAGTAGGAGGGGCTCCCATTCGGCCATCTCTTGTTCAAAAAATTACAGATCAGCCACTGATTGGTCCCAAACATGGCTTATTTTAACCCTACCTTTTACTACTCATTCCTGACACTGACTGATCAGTCCTCAATTTCAGGCATTACCGACTGGATTTACCAAAGCAAGAGTTACATTTTAAACATGCTTTTTATTAGAACTGAGGTGTTAGCCGTGGAGCTGATTTGCACAAATACATTTAGACAAAAATATTGTTGAAGATCCATCATACTCAGGGTTTTCTAGAGCTTTTACCCACATCTTCATGGGTAAATCATCAGCAGAGGGAGTTTGCTTGTTTACCATCATGTGGCCAAAGTGTGAACTTCTCGCTCCTGTTAACTTTATTTAAAGTCTATCTCAAGTCATTGATTTAACTACTAAAAACTCATCTCTGTATATCAAAGTTACATATCACGTAGTTTCTCACCAAGAAAATATTTTTTCATACATTAAAAAGGCAAATAAGCATTGGTGTAACTCTAGAGTGCACAGATCTATGATCTCTAAACTTACTGCAGCTTGAGCACATCAATTCACCCACAATTCTGTTCAAACACTATAAAACTTCTCTACGCTATACAATGGCAAATTGCAATATTTAAACAATTCAGTTTTCCATGTTTGACCTGGAAACTGATCCTGAAGAAGAAAAATTATTCAGAAAGCCTAATTCTGCAAGTTAACAGGATTGGCTCCATAAGTTTGTTACATATGTACCCCAGAAGTCTGAATCTATGATTTCGAGACTGTCATTGGTAAACTACAGTTTCAAGACGTTGACTGCTCATTCTGCTCATGATGTATCTTCCAGTATATAAACAACACCATATGGAAATATGTTAACAAGATAAAAAAAACTTAATTTTGACCAATGTGAGGTTTTTTAAGGACAATGCTTTTTGTTTTACTACAACAACCTAGATCCTACTTTTATAGTAGTTTGGGCCATTTTTTTATATCTGTAATAAAAAAAGACTCTACAGTCTCTTCCCCTCCTTCAACCTTGGCTGCACTGGCAGGCACTATGGTACTGTGAGCTAAATACTAATATCAGCATGCTACCATTGATAATGACTACTGATTACTGTTACCATCTTAGTTTTGGCTGTCAGCTGAGACTGATGACAATGTTTTAGGTGTCTTAAAAAACGTTGGGATAACAAAAATCAGCTTATTATGTTTGTGTCAATCCTTCTAGTAGATGCTGAGATATTTCACTGAAATTTGACCTGCTTGTGATGCCAATTGAACACTCGGGGGATCATCAAGGTCAGTTTACCCCATGGATGTCTGTGTCAACATTTCCAGACATTTGATCCAGTCGTTTAAAACCAAAAATAGCTGCCTCATGGTAGCGTGACTTCAAACAGAAGGGGATCACCCAAACCAGTAGGATCCACTCCCTGGGGATCATCAATGCATGTGCAAGATTTCATGGCAATCCATCAAATATACAGCTATATCAAGTCTGGATGAAAATGGTAAAGTTAAAGCTAGTGTCTGACTTTTGCATATAAAGGAATACCTGTTACATCCAGGCTGCTTTCAAACATGCCAGGTAAATATCTCTGTATTTCGCAGTATACCGGAGTTTTAAATTTCCTTTTTGTGGCGACATTCCCACACTGGCATGGACCAAAAGACATTTCCAGGTAGATTTACATTCAGTTTATTGCACTTCATCTGAGCGGCAAATCAGCTGCCTGCAAACTGACATTAGCGGTTAGCAGTGACTTTACCCGGTGAATGAGGTGCAGGACAAGATGTGTGTTGGACAAGGAGACTTTAGCAGGAGAGCTATTGTGGGTTGTTATTCATACTCTGCTTATGTTTAGTATTAACATTACTTTTGCATTAAGTTAAAAAATGCAAATTAATTTTCATTGTCCAAACCTCCATCATAGATTACTGACTGACTCCTTGGTTCAGTTTGACCTACTGTGCTCTTGCTATAGTGTGTCCTGCACACAATTTTAATTTGCATTTGTGGATTACAAAGCCGCATGCGTCTTGTTTGCAACCTGTCTGATCTGACCGCATGTGTCTCGCCCTGCTGGACTTGATTGCATGAGCAGCGCGTGTGATCGAGTGTGTTTGACTCGTGTACGGACGATGCGACGGCAGCGACGTGAGGTCCCAGCTGACTCAGGCTGTGCCACGGCATCTATACGTCCTTGTCATAGTTGAGAACGCAGCGCTGACAACCTCCCTTTAGTTTGTCTCTTTAAGCCAACATCACTTGGTGGAGTGGAAGAGGCGGGAGGGGGAGGAGGGTGAGGGAGGGAGACCCCAGCCTCGATTCTCAGCCCGGCCTGGTATGAGAGGGCTTTGAATCTGAGACGTTGAAAGGAAGGAGTGAGTGACAGAGGGGGAGGAGAAAAGGGAGGGAGAGAGGAGAGCAAAGGGGAGGGTTTAGGGAAATAGATTTGAGAGAGGGTG
>OMNN01014161.1:2241-15621 GCA_900302755.1 Chromis chromis
CACGCCGCCTTCGGCAGCTCCTTCCCGGGCAGAGGCCGGCCGCTCGCTCCCGTACACCTCATGGGAGGCACTGAGGAACTGGGGATACCCCAGCTGAGGGAAAGACATGTCCGGAGAGCGCGTATAGTAAATCTCTCCCAAAGTCACACAACAGCAAGAAGGATGCAGAGGAAGAAAAAAAAAAGAAGAGAAAGTAGGAATCCCCAGAAAGAAGAAGAGGAGGATGAAGGGGGGCTGTCTAAATCACAAGATAGCCCTATTTAGAAACTGTCAAGCTTCTCCACTTCTCCTCTTCCTCCGAGTTGTGTCAGAGCCGCAGTTTGGCACCTCGAGTGCGGAGTGATGCGTGTGTCTGGCCGCAGGAGCTTCTGGATGTGGAGCTGACTGACTGATTGGCAGCCTACTTAAGCACCAAGCTCCTCCTATGCCCGGGGCAGGCGATTAGTGCATTGGTTAGCCTAGGTCGTGTGTGTGTGTGTGTGTGTGTGTGTGTGTGTGTGTGTGTGTGTTGATGTGTGTGATTTAATTCCTACAGTCTTCACTGTGTCTACAGAAAAGGAAACGTGTGTGTGTGTGTGTGTGTGTGCAGTGTATATGTGTCTTTTTGTGGTCAGCGTGACGTTATTTAACAAATGCTCCACCTCAGCCCATGAGGTAATCACATTGTTATGCTCATATTCATATCATCATCATCATCATCATGTTAATTTTTTTTAAGTGTAGCTTTCCTTTAATAAAAACAAAGCATTAGAAACACTTTCCTCGCATATTCCGGCTGTAATGTCTCCCTCCATGCTTTTCGCAGCTGACTCGCGGGGTATGCCGGGACATTCCTGGCCAGCAGATGGGCTGGGAGGCATCGATATGGTCGGTCAGATCCGCGAGGAATGTCCCTGATTATCGACGGAAGTCAGTGGAGCTTTTTTTTTTCTTCCAGAGCCTGGATAAAGGAGGCTGAAGGTAATGACAGAGATCGGAGAGGATAAGAGATAGCAGAGATATGGAGCACACAGGAGCTGTGGGCTGGAAAATGACAGATGTTGGGCTGAGAAGAATGGACTACTGTACTGTGTTGGGCCCTGGGATCAGCCACTGGGGTTGGAGAGGGGGGACAAGTTACTATTTGGGGTGAAAGATGCAACATTTTCATGTGGGGGGAAAACTGTAGAAAAAACAATGGAGCTGAACACAAGGGAGGATGCAGATTGATGTTTCCTCATTGATAGGCTCAGCTATCAAAACTGTGCTCCTTTTGAACGCACACACACACTCTGTCACACACACTTGGGCAGTGCTAATGAGGTTGAGCACCCTGCACCCTGCTCGGTGGCCCTGTGGCCCTCCTGGGTTCCCTCAGAGGTTAGCTGTGTAATTACTCCATCCTCCATAAATACAGATTCATCATTTCACACTCTGAGCCACTGATGAGCTTGGCTGAGCTGAGAGAGAGAGAGAGAGGGAGAGGGGAGGGAGGGGAGGGATAGAAGGAGGGATGGAGGCAGAGAGGGAGGGAGGGGGTCTAATGATTTAATTACAGTGCTTAAAGCCCACTCTAGCTAAGTGATGGTCCTCTCTCTGTCTCTTTCTCCGTTCTCTTCCCTCCTCGGCGCTGGCACCTAGAGGGCTTTACTCATGAATCTCAAAGCTGTTTTCCTAAACACATATTATGACGAGCCCTGCCGCCGCCACTGCTGCTGCTGCTGCATGTGTGTCTGAGAAACAGAGAGAGAGAGGGAGAGAGAGAGGGAGGATGCTTAATCTCCATGGCATTTTAAATGGCATTCATGGAGAGCGACTCTATCCTCATTGCCAAGGTAAATGGAGCCAGGGGACTCTCCATTTCAGCTCGATAAAAGAGCAATGTTAAAGACCCTCACCATTTCCCTCTCTCTCTCTCTCTCTTTCTCCCCCCCCTCTCTCCCTCCCTCTCTCTCCATCCCTCTCTCTCTCTCCCTCCCTCTCTGTCTCGTTTCTCACTCTAAATTAATGTTTTTCTCATGACAGGGGAGGGAAACGAGACATATCCACCATCTAATAGGATAATATAGCCCCATTCACCACCATCACCACCACCACCGCCTCCCCTCTCCCTCCCCTCTCTCTCCCTCTCCCTCTCTTTGCCTTTGTAGCTGCCTGATTTCCATAGTGTCTCTGTGGAGAGGCAGTTAATGAATTCCTCTGAGCTGGAGAAAGGGGGAGAATGGTTTGGCGGTTTAGAGAGAGAAAGAGGCAGGGATAGGGGGAGGAAGGCTTTGAGCTATGCCATTCAACTTCACAGCCTCGGTCTGCTTGTGCATTCACCGCGTGTGTTTGTGTGTGTGTGCGCCGTGCGTGCGCGCGCGACTGTGTGTGTGTCTTTTAACATGAACCTGCTAAGACTACCAAATATTTAGACTGGCCTCAGACCTCTTTTTTATGGCGACGGTGGATTGAGGGATCTCAGGAGGCAGCTTGACTCTATTTGAATCCCATTCCCTGCTATTAGCTCGGCCCAGACAAAGGAATAACTTACCACAGGAAACATTCAAATAAAGTCCCACAATCCACTCACTCTGGCCATTTCCTCCTGGGTAATTTGCAGTGAGGTAAATGAAGATGCCCCAAAACATCATAGAGCTGATTTTTTTTTTGTACTTCCTAACAGTTCAACAAAGAGGAGATGGCAACAGTGATGCCATAATGTTTAAATTATTGACTTGTTTGGCATTCAGATATACTATTTGGCAAGACGTCAGTTTTGCCGTGTGTGAAGTCTTGAATTTGCAATAGAGATAAATAGCAAAGGCAAAATAATCTATAAAATGTCCCTCTAGCAGGGTGGGGCAGCAAAATTACAGCAATTAAAAGCGTTAGGGATTGCATTTTCACTCTGGGGGTCGACTTATTTGCCGATTTATCAGACATTCAAAAGAGGGTTGATTCCACTTCAGTGCTGGAAAACATGTTGGCTTAGTGCGAGAGCTGGAGGTGCAGGGACATGGTTCAACCAAAACAGGAGAAATGCTCCCCACTGTGACTCCAAAGTTGTCTTTGAGTGTATCCAAAATCATTCTGTGTTTCACTATATTTACTGGTTGCCATTTTATTTGAGTGTCTGAAACATGAGTGTACATTTATGCTCTGTAGGGCTGAAAAAAGGAATCAATTCTAACTCGAAATCACAACATGAAACAGTGCAGTGAGCATGAATCTATTGCTGTAATTCAGTTTTATTTCATTCAAGCAGATTGAAATTTTCAGGGGTTGTTTATGCAGCACATTGATCAACGTATACTGCACGGTTAAGGCATGCACACTGTGGTAAGACTAACATAAGCCCAGTCTTAATATTTGATAGACACACCTTGTATGTTTTGCAGTGCGCCAAACCCAGACTATAAAGTGTCGTGTCAACGGTTTCACAAATTCATGCTGTCTTGCTTGTGATGGTATCTCATGTAGTAATGCTTCATCACATGTTTTGAATCTATTACACACTGAATATTGAACTGAATCAAACCATTTGCCAGAAAAATCGCAATTCGATATTTTCCCCAAATCCTTCAGCCCTAATGCTCTGGATTGTGCCCTCAAAAAGTCCTGCAGGTCAACCGAAAAAGTTGCGTCAATGGCGTTTGCACTAGTTTCCTGCTAATAATTCCACAATGCAATGAGCTTCTTTTTGTAGATAAAAATAATTTACAGTTCCAAAACTTTTCAACAAGTATCTGAAGTCTCGATGTGCAGCTCACAGTACAGTGTTGCAGACTTATATACTACTATTACAGCAGAAACATATGGATCTTCAAATTAGAACTGTTGCAATGCGTTGAAAACAATGTTAGTTAGCTAATGTTTTATTACCGTCAGAATATTTCACTCCACTGGTGTGTTTTATGAAGGAAACAGTGGAAAAACAAAAAAAAAATAGTGTGTGATTAGCTGGCATGCTAAAATTAGCTGCTGGTAAGCCTACATTAAGAACATGCCCAGTTTAGTACAAAGTGGAGGTGAAGGTTCAACCTGATAGCTTCATTCTGAGGCTGCATCCACTCTAATATATTTACATTTTAAAATACATAATTTCTGGTAACTCCAGCGTTTTGGGAACCCATAAACAGAATTTTGGAACCAGTGATGCAGACATGGTCACTTTCTGACTAGGTCCGAACTGTCATTCACTTATTCGTCAAGCTTCTATCACGTGACAGTTTTCCGAGAGAAAACAAGGCATCAACCACGACTATCAGATGCTAATTCAACTTGGATAACAAAGTAGAGATGCTACTGAACTTGCTGTCTCTGCTACCACCTGTTGTGCTGTTAAAGCTGGGGTAAGCAGTGTTTTTGTGGGGGCAGAAGTACTAACCATACTAACCTTTCAGCAATTTGTAATTCAAGTGTTCTGGGTAGACTTTTGCATCTGCTCTTGGCTCCATTTTCTGGCTCTCAAGGATATGGGGAGATGAGAAAATTAACATAATTTCACCCTCACATATTCAGAGATGCACAAACACAGCTAAAGACGGTAGACTTTCACACAGGACAGCAGGGTTTGAATCTTGTTTGTAGCCACCAGTAAATGTTGGGTTTAAGCAGGACTATTTTTGCAAGTTTGAAGCATGTGCATACATCCCTGTTTGTTTGGTGGGAGGAGTTCAGGACAGGGAGGGGAGAGCTGCCGGAGCAGTGATGTATTTTTAAATTCTGGTGTTTTCTGGTGTTTTTTTTAGGTGTGTTAGCATAGTCGGAGATTACTTCCAAAATGGAGCTAAAATGCTCATCTAGACAGACACCATTTTTGTGATTTTAAAGTTCTTCTCTGAATGTTGATTAAACCCATGAAAACTCATCTCAAAATTTAGGCTTAGCTGTATCTCTACACTGTTGCCTCCTCTAGAATGTGCCGATCTATGAAGTCCCTGCCTGTCTCATCACTCACCCCTCCCAGCTCATTGCAGCTGGAGCACACCAGCTCACCTACACTCTGCTCAAACACTGTAAAACGACTCTACTCTTCACAATAGCAAGTTGTAATACTGGATTAATTCAGCCATATGCATTTGAAGTGGAAATTGAAGAAGAATGAAGAATATATACAGATAAATGATACAGAAAGCTCCACCATGGAAGTTGACAGGATTGACTCCTTAGATGTTTTTACACATGAAACAATGGAAGTCGGAATCCTCGGTTTTGAGAATGTCATCCTTACATTGGAATTTCAAGGCGGACATTCTCAGTTACAACATTGACTGCTTGTTTTGCATATGATGTGTCTTCCAGCATATAAAAAACACCATATGGACATGTTAACACGGTGAAAAACGTGTTTTTACTTGAGGGGCTCTTTAAAATGAAAACGAATTAGTGTGGATGTAGCCTGAGGATAGGACTTCTAAATGTATGCAGTCATTGCAGCTAACAATCAGATAGCTGTTAATGTTAAGTAAATATTATATTCTTTTGCTTTTTACATGTGTTTATTCTGTATTTACACGTGCATTTGGAGGATTTGACTGAGTAATAAAAGTTATGCAACTAGCAGTGTAACCTGTACTTTTGCTATGCATTGCTGCACAGTGAGTAGTTAGTAAAATGTGCCCAACACACAAGTCACAATCTAAGAATCCATGAGCTCAATGAGAAATGAAACACTGAAATTATTCGTTTTTTTTTCCCCCCTTAAAACAAACGTTAATTTCCTGAAAAGCGGAGCCAGTCAAACCTCTCCACCTCTGTCAAGACAATGACACTTGACAAGAGCTGATATGCTTTGCAAAGGCGCCAAATTATTTCTCCGTGCTGTGGCATTTCTTCATTCCGCTTATTATTTTGGCTCAATAAGTTGGTCTTTTGCGGGCTTTGTAATCAGTTTCCAGGATGTCAGAGACTGCGGAAGAGGGGGGGGTGGAGGGAAGGAAGGACAAGCAGCCGGGAGATAAAGAAAAACCTGTCCTCACCTACTTGACAGCAAAGATAAGCAGTGATAGATTCAGCTCTGACCTGATGTTAAAACAGATGGATCACTCTGATGCATAACAGATAAGCCTGCCAGCCTGAGGTAATACAGTCAGCTTACCCAGTCAAATGATCCCTCGCACTGAGCTCGTACTTATTCTATCACTCTCTAGCTGTTTGTTTTTTTAATCACAGTAATATTTGACATACAGCACAGTAAATGTCATTTCTTAATGGCTTATATCAGTGTGACCTGTCAGCCTGAGATGGATCCTGTCGGTTGAACATTTTGACCCAGAGGGGAAACACGCGACAAAGAGCCTATCATTAGCAATTAACGGGCGAGCCAGCGTTTGTTTGTTAACAGCTCCTTTAGAAGTCCAATGGGGCTCATTTACAGTGGATGGGGATGATAACAAACCCTGATCACGTTTGAGTCCCTCAAAATGGTCGCCCCGCTTGTGAAACTCAACCGCGCCGTCTTTTTATTCGCCGACTGCGGCCCGAGAGCTGCCGTTAAATACAGTTCCATCATTCCCCGTAGAGAGAGCGATAAAAACAAGCGATGTTCAACAAGATTGCTGACTGGAAAAAAAAAGGTGAATTCCCTCCTCCTCCTCTTTACAGAAAGACTTAGCGGGGGGCTTTTCTCATGGCCAGGGATCTGATTGTTTTCTAAACGGATTATTAACTCTTTTGTTACAGTAGGGGTCACTTTAATGCTTCTTAGGGCCCATTAGCATTGCTTTAAAGAGCACACACACACACACACACACACACACACACACACACACACACACAGATTGCTGTGTTCTAGGATTTGGCGTTTCTTGTCTTTGTTGTTCACAGTGGGAGCGGAATGATACCGTTATAATGCTGTTAAAGACAATACCTCAACTTAAAAGGGGGAGTGTGAGGGAAGGGATGTGTGTGTGTGGCTGTATGTGTGTGTATGTGAGTGGGTTGTGATGAAAAGGTGCCCTTAGGAAGACCAGTAAGCTTAATGCAATAGTGCTGACTTCAATGGATACCTCAAAGAGAAGTGGCATTACACAGTCCTCTCCACTGAAAATCCCCTACAAGTCCTTGAGTGAGAGAAGGATCAGCCCAGTCTTCATTTGACAACCGACTGAGATCAGCCAGCTGGAGGAGTTCGGCCTCAAAACACCTCTGACACATTCTATTTGTCTTCATATTTTAAAGATGCAATATTTGCTTTCTGTTCATCCCATAAGAGTCTATTGGATGCAAAAAGTGCACTTCCCTCGGGAAAATCAAAGATACTCAGTGCAGGTCAAAGCATCACAGGGCCACAGAGGTGTTTGCTCTTTGCCTCATATTGACCATATGAATGTGATGCTGGTGGGGCCCCAGAGACCCTCGGATCCTGGCTGGGTGCCTCCCCCAGCTTTGAGCAGCCGTTCTGGGGAAGGATAAAGAGGGTATCCCTTACAGGCCTGACCTCGAGCACCCCTTCCATCAGAGCGAGGGGCCAAAGGTCAGATCAATTGGCTCCCTATGGCCCCCTGTCTGCAGCGAGGCTTAATCACCTATTAACTGCAGGCGAAGGAGATGGTGAAGATGTGGGTTGTCTTTCATCCTGCTGAAACTGAAGCCTCTGGTTTATATAATGTCGTACTGTTTCACATCAGATCTCATGGTAAAGTCATACATTGTAGATGGCACTGTGTGTGTTGGCTAATTACAACATGATTGTGGAATTACATAAGCCAATACTGGCCTGTCAGTACAAATGAGGATGTAATTTAGTCAAACACACTCAGAAATGTTCTCACTTGTCACTTAAGGCTCAAAAAAAGGGACTTCTCAAAAACTGTAAAATCAAACACCAAAGTCAGATTAATATATTATATCACCTTATTGTCATCATTGCATATATGTTTAACATTTTAGTTTAAAATTTTGGGCACCAAATCCCAGTCGAGAGTTGGCCATATTAGTCTTTTGAGGAGGGTTAATTCATTCACTGCATGCTCCTCATGAAAAATCTAACTTTGCAAGTAATTTGTTATATTTTTGGCCACAATACTTTTCTTACAGAGCCTAATTTGTTTAAAGGTAGTTTTAAAAAACTCCAAATCCTTCACCCACATGCAACACATTCTATTGCTATTCTTAACGAGTGGTAGAAATATAAAAGAGTAAGACACTGGGGTTTAACAAGCAGCCAGACTACAATTTGGAAGAGCTCGCTTAATGTTAGCACACACGACTACACACAAGTCCTTTTCAGACATAGGACCCGTACCATTGCTGCTTATCAATCCGTTAAAATGACAGTATGTTGTCATTCAGACAAAGATCACTTTTCCGGTAACGTTAATTGTAAACAAAAGACAGAATCTAAACTAATATCAGTTTACCAAACTGTCCAAATAATCCATCCATTATCTATACACCGCTTAATCCTCTGTAGGGTCGCAGGGGGGCTGGAGCCTATCCGCTTCGCTTGGGCGAAGGCAGGGGAAACCCTGGACAGGTCGCCAGCCTATCGCAGGGCTACACATAGAGACAGACAACCAAGCACACTCTCATTCACACCTACAGACAATTTAGAATCATCAATTAACCTCTGCATGTTTTTGGACTGTGGGAGGAAGCCGGAGGAAGCCGGAGAAAACCAACGCTGCACAGGGAGAACATGCAAACTCCACACAGAAAGATCCCAGTAACAACTAACAACCTAGCCACCATGCAGCCCCTGTCCATATAGATAACAGTTTATTTATGATTTCCTAAACACTGAAAATTCTGTCCATGTGTGATGATAATCTAACTTCTACTACTAACAGTAGAATATAATTGTCAGCCGTAACAGCTGTAATGGCGTTCAGGACACAACCTGACGATCACCGCTATGTAACAAATGATTTAACTGCAGCTAGTGAACTACAATCCTTCTGCTATATGATGCTGCAGGTATTTAATAAACTCAGAGGAAAGACTAAACAGCTGGAATCGACAAACTAAACTTCAGGTCATGTTAGCATTTTGTCAAAACCCAGATTACATTACTGATGAGATCAATAATATGACCTCTTATAGTCTGTCTTCATGGCAGGAAAGTTTTATTTTATAGAAATTTCTGTTTGTATGCAAATCATGAGGAAGTGGTTTTTATAATTTAGGCATGCAAACTTTGGTATTAGTGCTGAAATGTTGGGAAAGTCTTCCCCAAATCGCTCCATAACACTCAGAATACACTGCTTGAGGGGCATCCCAATAGCCTAATGGTTATGTCACCTGACCCAAGTGCAGAGGCGTAGCGGCTGTTCTGGGTTTGATTCCGACCTCGGGCGTTTACCGCATGTCCTTCCCCACTCTTTTCCATTTCCGACTCTATCCACTGTCCTATCCAATAAAGACATAAAAGGCCCAAAAATAAATCTTTAAAAAAAGAATACATTGCTTGAGTGTGACTGTCAGTAATGCAACAGCAGTGAAATTCAGACCTGTTTAAAGTGATACGTAACCTTTACCAGGTCCGACCTCATAAAATTGCCAATGCAACTTTTCTAAAAAAGCAACCAGGGTGCTCATTCAGACACGAAGCTGATACGTTTAGTTGTCAGAATAACGGAAAGTAGTGCCTGTCTTGAATGGACTACAGTTTCTACATCACAGAGAAGCTGCAAGCGAAGGTTCAGTCATGCAGATTTCCGTTAGCAAATCGGCTAAGAAGACACAACATATGAATACAGCAACTTTTGTGAGTGTAGTAGCTTTTTCTTTTACTGCCCATCCATTTCCTCACATCTCCAGTTTAACATAGTTGTGTCAACTCTTGATCAAGCTTCTATTAAGCTGGACTTGAGTATAAACTTGGCTGAAATGTTAAAGATGATCTTTTATGAAGTCTCAAATTTAAGAGATCAACTTTTAAAGGTATCTGTATAAGTGATATAAGTCAGATGTAACTTGAGGGACATTTCAGTTTTCACGAAGACGCTCTTCATCAGCTTTGAGTATTATTAGTTGTGAATTCCACCCTCCGTATTCCACATCATTCATATCCTTGTTACAAATATCTGCACACTCCCTGAATAAACCTTTGGTACAGTAAAGCAAACACATACATGAACTTGAACTAACTGCAGAGATGTGCTGCTGGGTGTGCTTCCTGCACTTAAGCTCTATCAACTTCCTCCTAAACCCTACACTCGCTCGAAACATCTCCACCCTGCAGTGAGGTGGGTCGAGCGAGGAGTAACCCATACCTTCATGGAAACAATGTAGTTAGTGAATAACCTGCGGCACAAGCGATCATTGTTCATATATCTGAAAGAGGCAACGCCCTAAATACGTAAACATAGAAGTCATATGATTATTCCAACATACCAGCGTCGATGTGTGTTTCTAAACGCTGCATAAGAACAGTAAGACGAGAGATCCATGTGGGGAAACTCAGATGGTGCAGCAGCGAGCACGAGTGATTTGATCTAACACAGACAAGAAGGCAGGAATAATCTGCAACATTTCATATAAATAAATGTTTGTTTGCAAATAATATAAATCAGCTTATACCCACTTTATGAATCTTTGCATTTGCTAATCTAAACACCTGGTGTCTGGTAGGGCTTTCCTGGGCAAAATCCTCTGGCACACAGTAAGTGATGGGCTTTATTTGTTTGTTCAGAATCAACAGAAGAAGAAGAAGAAGAAGAGGAAGAAGAAGAAGAAGTGGGTAGTTGCTACAGCGAAACTGATGAAAAGAGCAGCAAAGTTACACTTGATCAACACAAAGATCCAAAAAAAGATGTCATGGTGCTGTCACGACGGCTGCAGTGTTTGACTGACAAGTGCACTCTGGGAAGTGTAGTAAAAATTTTTAACCTCAAATATACTGCGAGTGGCAAATTTGTTAAAAGAAAAAACATCAATACCAATTATAACGGGGGAATAAATGAAGCTCGAGAGTATACGGGGATTGTGGGGATGTGCACTGTCAAGCCCAACACAAGGCCAGACTGTCACATATCTGCAAAGACTCAATAACAGAGAGTCTGTCTTGCTGCTGTCTGTCAAGCCTTTGAGAAGCAACAGTGGAGGTGGGGAGCATACATTCCTCACAGCGGCTCCATGCAGCTCGGCCAATTAGCAGCTGAGTGGTTTGTTTAAGTCCAAGTGATGATGAGATGTTGTGCTGGGAGGCAGCCCAGTTCATTAAGCACACCGTTGTCTCTGGTTTACTCAGCTTGCCGGCTTTAACAGCCTCTCAGCGCTTGTTTACCAGCCGCAAATATGACAGACTGTATGTCTATTTGACCGTCTGTTTGTGTGAGTGTGCATGTGTGGAGGTGATGGAGGAGGTGGTGAGTTTTTTTTTTGTGTATGTGTGTGTGTATGTGGGGGTGCATCTGCGATTTAAGGTGCAGCATGTACAGGGGGTGGACACAGTAACACCTGTACAGTACATGCAATTCAATGTAAAATCTCTGCAAACTCCTCAGACATTACCATAAAGTTAAATCAACACCCGAGACCTGACAGCGTCAACAAAAAAGGAACATTTTAAATCTCGCAAAGGTACATTTTAAGGCAGGACACTTGTATTGGTTATTGCATTGCATTTGTGCCACGGTTCATTTTGAAGTGTTCGCTTCTGTGTGGTGCTTTTTATTCATGTTTGAATGAAGACAACAGAGATGCTGACAAAGATGCTGAAAAGAACATTAATGTTGGACGATTGTGCCAAACCTCAGATTATGTCCAATGCCACAGTTTTTAAGGTGACTTCCTCTTACAAAATAAAGTAACAGTTCGACCTTTTTGACAAATGCGCTTGGTCCATTGTGTTAAATGAGAGGAACAATATCCAGTCTTGGTTGCAAGAAAACCAGTGTATAGCACAGTATATAAAGTCTGAACTGTCAGTTAATACCATTAAAAGGTGGTCATAGATGTGTTTTTTTTTTAACCTTTTAACTGTCTGCTTCCAGTCTTGTGCTAAGGTAAGAGAAGGTTCTTTGATCAGGACTTTTGGGGCCAATCACCTATTGCTGGAGGCAGAATCAGCTAACACGGATCACAGTGTTTATTTTAAGCCTTCTATTTATCACGTAGCATTTTCTTCTTTAAAGACACAGATTCAGACTTCTGGAGTTTCAAACATAACAAATTTAAGGAACGAATACTGTCAACTTGCGGGGTGGACACTTCTGCTTAATTATTATTCTTCAGAATTGGTTTCCAGTTCGAACACGTGTGGCTGAATTGCTCCAATAGCACAACTTGCCATTGCGTAGTGTAAAAGAGTGTTTGAGCAGAGTCGTAGGTGAGCTGGTGTGCTTGAGCTGCAGCGAGTGGCAGAAAGGTACTTCACAGAGTTTTTAAATTTTTTTTTTACTATTCTTAAAAATGCTGTTTATTAAATATGAAAATTAAGTGATGACAGAGTACAATTAATCATAGCAGCCCAGGTTACTGGAAGCAGCTTTAGGGCTTAAAAAAGCTTTATTGTGGAATAAAATCTTACAAAACATAAATATGAATAAAACTAAAAGCACACAGAGCAATAAATTACACCAAGGCAACAAAAAACTATTCAAATAGATGCAATAAAACAAAGGGCCTTTATCAGTTTACTCATTTTAAGAAAGTGAGCACTCCATTTTTCTCTGTATTCATAAGTGATAATGAACGACAAGCAATAAGGTACACAGCAACAAACAAGAAATTAAAAAAACACTGACAAATGAGTGAGTGGTCATTGAGATTCTACACCATGTTAGAGACCAACACCATATTAAAGTTTGCAGATGACACCATTGTGGTAGGCCGGATTACAGCAAATGATGAGGCTGCCTAGAGAACCTGGTGAGCTGGAAAACAG
The DNA here is from genome assembly GCA_900302755.1 of Chromis chromis. Lineage (NCBI taxonomy): Eukaryota > Metazoa > Chordata > Actinopteri > Pomacentridae > Chromis > Chromis chromis. Next base: position 15,035 of record OMNN01014161.1, read on the forward strand.
CCCGATCCTCAATGCAGCAAAAACGAAGGAGATGATCCTGGACTTCAGAAGGAAACAGAAGCCCTTTGTCCATCACCCTATCACCATCAATAATGAGACAGTGGAGATTGGGCAGAGCATCAAGTACCTCGGAGTCAACATCAGCCATGACCTGACCTGGTCCGTCAACACCAGGGTGACGGCCAAGAAGTGACTTCAGAGGCTTCACTTCCTGAGGTGCTTGAAGAGAGCACACCTCCCAAAACAGCTGCTGGTGAGCTTCTATAGGTCAGCCATCGAGTCAGTGCTCACATACTGCATCACAGTATGGTACTCTGGTTGCACCGTTGAGGACAGGAAAGCTCTCCAGCGCATCGTTAAGCACCCAGCTCCCCAAAATAGTGGACATCTACCGGACCCGCTGCATCCGGAAGGCTAAGGGCATCATTAAAGACAGCACACACCCTGGACACTGCCTTTTCACCCCCCTCCCCTCAGGTAGCCGCTACAGAGCACTGAGCGCCTGCACAACAAGACTCAAAAACAGCTTCTACAACAGAGCTGTGATAATGCTGAACTCCTTACTCAGGAGCCCCCACCGTCCCCTC
>OMNN01014175.1:2106-21239 GCA_900302755.1 Chromis chromis
AATACAGTCAAAAAAATCTGTATTTTTATAAACTTTCAGAAAGGTAATTTGTTCTTTTACAACATCTGACTGTAATTTTTATTTAGTTATGTTTCACTGTATTTAAATCAGCAAAATATAGTGATATTTAACAAATATTTGCTGTTTTTTTGAAAGAAAATATATTTATATTAAGGATTCAAAAATGGTAAATTGTATTTGGCAATTTGAAAAAATTGCCAAATACAATTGTTCACAATTTTTTACAGATAATATCTTGTAAAATCACTGAGAAAAGTATTCATTTTCATGTTGACTAAAAACAATAAAATTAAAATAACAACTGTGAATAATAGCCACATCAAAAATCTGTGTTTTTATAAATGGTAATTCGTTCTTTTACAACATCTAAGCGTATAATTACACATTTTACTGTATTAAATCAGCTTAAAAATGCCATACAGATATATGTCTTTATATATGATCTATATAATCTTTATATATAATATATATATGTTTATATATATGCAGCTGGATAGCTCAGTGACTAACACCCCAGACCTTGGCATAGGAGATTGGTGGTTCAAATCCCAGTCAGGGTTCAGGTATCCAGTGAGGACCCTTAGGCAAAGTCCTTAATGCTGCCCCGACTACCTACCTATGTACGTCACTTTGGAGAGAAGCGTCTGCTAAATGAAATTGTAGATATTTGCTATTATTCTTAGAGTTTTTCAATGTTACAGTATCGCATTTTTTAATACATTTTAATTTCCACTGTTTCTTTTATGGATTTTATTCTGGATTTTTTTTACAGTGTATCTGGATGTGACACAGTGGAGTATTTTTAATGCAGTTGTGCTACGGTTAAATGCATAATTTACTGCACTTCTTTGTCTTTAGTCTGAGCCGTGCACACAAACCAACAGCTCATCCAGAAAACAGTCCAAGTTGAAGACCGCTTGACCTGCTCATTTGAAGAACAAGTTCATCTTGACCTCGGAGCTCAAATCTACCGTCTTACTGCATCAGTATTTAAAAATAGAAAGGTTATCTTGTATGAAAATATTTCTGTGCTGCACCGTTCTCTTCTTTGTGGAAAAAAAATTATTATATATTTATTTTACTCTGCTCATTCCTCCGATTCACTTTTTTTTTAAATTCAATACAACGTGCCTTTGTAAGCCTCTGCAGGACTGATGGTGGAAATGCCCCAAACATGGATCCCTCCATGAAATGCATGCAAGCACTCCATGCCAGACCTCCCAGAAGACCAATCCAGTAATCGCTGACTTCTTTGAAACAGACAAAGAACAAACCTGGCGAGCTGTTGGCCTGAATCGTGACCACACATCAATAAGGGCCAAAGAAATTCAACCTTGGGGGTGTTCAGCAAAGGTACTGCAAAAGGACTTCTTTGCTGGTGAAATGAGAGCGAGAGAGAAAAACTGCAATCTGTGAAGACCCCATTCTCATACCACAGCAAAGGCCAACAAATTTGTTCCGCAGAGTTTCCCAAACTGTTTTCACCGACATCAACATGCGCTATGAAAGCCCTGGTCCTCTCCAGAGCACTGTCTGCGGTTACCGCCGAATTACTGGTGCATTCCTGCTCCCAAATTAAGCCCCTCATTTGCGGAGCTGCCTGACCATCGAACAATCTTAATTTCCATATTCTGTGGCATTCTCGAGCCCTGATCTCATCTGGTTGGCAGCGAGGCAAATAAATGAAATGCTGCCCTGCCTGTAGCATGGCATCTTTAAGTATCCAGCACTCGGCTCCATAATCCACACACCATTCTTCAATTGTGTTCTGCATTATTGGAAGCCAGCTGCACACTGGGCACAAAGTGGAAAGAATTTTGGATGTTGACCAGTAAGCTGAGCTTTCTGCCAGTTACACAGACTGAACTTACTTTCAATTGCTATTTCTTTACTGTGTGCATGACAGTGGCAACGTCCTTCAGCACCCGTGGTTGTGCTTAATCAACTGATTAAGAAAAAAAAAAGAATGTTGCAGATTTAGCTTTGAAGTCTGTTTATATAATACAAACCCCAAATCATCAAATTACAGCCTGGAGGGATTTTATTTGAGAATCTGTTTTGTGATCAAGCTTTTAAATGCCTTCATACTCTCTAGTCTCAGAATGATACACGACCACAGCAGTCATAAACCTATCACTGAGTTTATTATAATAAGTCTCCGTTTCCCTCATTAATGACACACAGATGATTCATCTTAGATACTAATCTATTTAATGAGGACATGTTTTTCTTCGCAAACTTACAGAAGAGTATTATCAGAGCCTGTGCGCACAAAAGCATCTGTTCACGTACAATCGCTTTAGAAAGTATTGAAACTTTCACTTTTTGCACACTTTACAGTATTGCAAATGTCATTTTAAGTGAATAAAACTGATGTATTGAAGTCAGACAGTGCTGTCTTAGTTACTGGTTCACTGTAGTGCTGATAGGTGAACCATCGCCGCAGTTTCTTCAAGGACTCTGGTTGCATTCAGTCACCCTTTAAAGGTCCCATATAGTGAAACATCAATTTTCAGGATGTTTTGTGGTTGTCATAATATTGGAGGTATGGAAAATAAAAGCTGTTAAGATATAAAGACATTTACTTCGCCATTCCTCAAGCTGCTGCACAACTTGATAGCCTCTCAGCTATACAAGCCAGTCAGAATTTGACCCAGATGCTAATTCACACCTAACTAACCAATGGTCATCAGCTCAAACTGTGTTCCTCCTGATGAGGGCAGATAAATAGCAGCAGCTCATTGATTTTCAAAGCAAAACAGCCCATTTAGAACAGCCTTAAAAATCAGGAGTTATACAGTCATGTAGAAGAAGCACCCCCATAAGCATGATGCTGCCACTACCGTGCTTCACTGTTTACGGACGGTATTAACCAGGTGATGAGCAGTGCCCACTGTTTGCCGGACATAGTGCTTGGAGTTCTGCCCAAATAGTTCGGTTTTTGACTCATTAGTTCAGAGAATCTTTGTCCTAATGCAATTTAAATGCTGTTTGGCAAACTCCAGGCAGTCTGTCGCATTCCTCTTACTCAGAGTGGCTTCTGTCTGAGCACTCCATCATAAAGTCCTGATTGATGGAGTGCTTTCAGCACATTCTCCAATCTCTGCAGAGGACTTTTAAAACTCTGCTGGAGAGACCCTTGGGTCCCTCATCACCTTCCTGACCAAGGACCTACTTGCTTGGTTACTCAGTTTGGCTAGAGGGTCGCCTCCAGGAAGGGTCTTAGCGGTTGCAAACTACCATTTCACAATTATTAAGGTCACTGTGCTCCTGGAAAGAATCAAAGCTTTAGGAATCATTTTCTGGCCTTGCTCCGATCGATGAGTTATCACAGGTTTACTGTGGAGGTCTACAGAAAGTGTCTTTCTGACATTTAGTGTGAATTGTGGGACCTGATATGAATACTGGTACATACAGATACTAATAAATGTGCAAACATGGGTTGTTGAGTGTACACAACCCATGTTTGCACATAAAGTATGGTGGGAATAAATCCCGTCATACTTTAAAATGACATTAATAATGCAATAAGGTGTGCAATAAATAAAAGGCTCTGAATGGATTCTGAAGCGACTGTATGTAAGCGACTAAATACTGTGATGTAAAAAACGTATCTAAAGCAAAGAAAATTAGGCCTGCACACATATGGCCACTTCCATAATGGTTGAGGTTTATAAAAAAGATACATTTATATGCACTTCTTTGTCCTACACATCTATAGAAAAGAAGGCACAAACATATTCTGTCTTTTTGCATACAGCGATCTGGTCATGCAGTTTTCTACATCTGGCTCCAGGTGGAAGAAGACCAGCATGGTTAAAGGCAAATCTTCGTAATCCTATTCACAGGTTTTGACAGACGTCTGTGTGCATCTGGCAGAGCCTCAGAACAAGGCTTTATCAGCTCTCTTTATCCTTCTTTCCAGCTCAACAGAAACTTGAGCTTATATTCTCATTGTGAAAGAAACTTCTTCAATACTCCTGCCAGTTTTAGTTGGACTTGTGATTAACTCCTAATAGATGGTGACAACTAATGAGAAGAGAAAAGAACAATATAAAAGGAGCCATGTTGTAGTTAACTTCTATTTTCTCATGTATGCAAGATCCTGTATTTTACAGAGGAGAGGCAGACCAGTTTAACACGTGTTTTAGCAGTTTTATCCATTTGTAATAAATACTTAGACATCCATCACAAAGCACTTTCACCATCATTAACATTAATGCTGTGTCAGTTTTGGATGTTATCTGGACTTAGAGAGGCATTTAGAGCAACATTTATTAAATACACACAACTCTGTCAGTAAAGTGCCATGTTTTGTTCTTAGTCAGGCTTGGAATCTCCCACAGTACCAGAACTAACAGTGACAAAAGCTTGATTCACCTTTAAAAGGCCCCAAAGTCTCTGTCTGGCAGACTCTCCCAGACATCCCCACTTGACTCAACATTCTTCCGCAGCCAAACAAACCACAACATGGTGATCGCTCTGACAGATGAGCCGGGGAAACCCGGCGATTTGTCTGGGGTCCTCTAAATGTGACAATCACCTCGGGGGGGAAACTTCATTTGAGACACAGAAAAAGATCAGAGACAACAAGGTCTATGATGATGCAGTCAACCTGATGTGACAGCTTAATGTTGTCCATCCATTGTGTTGTCAATACACAGGGATTCCAGAAGGGGCAATTATCCTACATAACTGACAGACAACAACCTTGAGAGATACTCGACGAACTGAAAGAGCAGAGAAAATACCTGCCATCAAAAATGCCTTGGATGACACTTTGGAAAATACATATCAGACTGACAGATAGTAGAAAGAGAGTGTGTTTAAGCTCGAATAATGGAGGATGATTGCGGAGACTTGCGACAATGATAGCACGTCAAGAAAAATTATTCAAACATCCCTGTCATTCTCGTGTAATTGCCGACGAGAGGGAGCGGTTTGATGAATGACGTCTCTGACATCTGGGACACGGCCAAAGTGGCGTTTGAAGGGATGGTGGGGGAGTACAGAGTGGATGGGCGAACGAGGGGGTGAGTTGGCACATTTCATCCTCCACATTCCCGTTGTATTAAAGAGCCAGATCAGAGGCGCCATTTGAACTCCTAAACACGCCATCGGAGATTTATCTGACATCATGTGCAAGTCCACTATAGGGGCCCCTGTTTGTCTAACTTTATGGTCTCAGTGCATGCGACTGTCAACTTGTCTATTTATAGGAAAAATCCAACAGGGAGGTTTACTGTGATATTTGCGCTGCATTCTGATAATTCTGTTGTTGTCCTTTCCTTTCTTCATGTGTTCAAATTCCAGGAACTCCAGTTTGTTCATTGTATTTGAAGCACGGCAGGTCACTCCCATACAGCGACAGTGAGAGGCAGCATACCGTATGTTTGTTTATGCATTAAAGCTCCCTGAGGGCTAATGCCGACTAGCGCTCTGTTATCTCAGGAAAATCATTTAGCTCCAAAGCAACAGCAGGAGCCAAAAGTAGCTTCTCCTGCCGTCTACTACGGTCAGTTTATATATAAAGCGAGGTCACGCCGGTTCATCGGAAATGGAAAGATTCAGTCGTCAGGGTGTTACTGCACTGATCTCACCCCACTATTGAAGAAATTCTTTCCCAAACAAACTATTGTCAGTTAAGATAACACTTAACTTGTTCCAACAGTGGTGCGCTCGGAGGGACGGGTTTCCAAATATGTGGCGAGAATTACTCAGCATTCTTGAAAGAAGTGTGGTTCCTCTGTGTACACAACATCTGCTAATTCTAAGTACTTGGCCTTGAATGTAGAATTACTGCAGTGTGACTTCTACATAATTAGGGCCTGCAAAATGTGTTGAAATCGCACTGAGGACACGGACTATTCACAAAGCATGTGTGTGTTTGCATGTGTCTTAGTAGCTGGAATCAGATACTTGTGCTAACATTCTGCATTCGGCATTTGAGAGAAGACAGATTGTCTGAGATTCAAGGTTGAAGATCAGCAGCGTCGGCTCACGTCTGCAGCATGAAGTCTGCTCGTCAAGCTGATGGCAACACGATAGTCGCACTTTTCTTCTTCTGTCACTTTTGTTCTCCGAGACGGCGGCAGGGAGCAGCCGTTTGTCTGCAGACTGTATCATTTGTCAGCATTCAAGTTTTAGTGTTACAAGGTGGAAACATGTTCTTTTTGTAGTTTTCTATACATTATATCTTAGTGCTTCTTCATTCGATTTTGATTTTAGCCAAAGAGAGCAGAAAAACAGGCCTCAACTTTCTAGCAGAGACTGTTTTTGGTGGTCTTAAGCCATATTTATCAGCTGTTGCTAGCCAGCTAATTAAACGTAGAGTAAGTCATTCTAATCCAGTACACTTTTTGTCAACTTCAGTGATCAGTGTGTGAGCAGGAAACCTGGAAACAAATGGCGCAAACCGGGGGAGCGTTGGTTCTCACGCACAGGCAGACTCCACAAAATTAATGTTTAATGATTGCTGTTTGAGAGAGGGGTCAAATAAACTTAGTCAGTACAAGGCTATTATTACCAGTAGAAACGATGATAAGAAAATTATGGCTAAAACTGTGGCAATAAAATTGAAGTAGTAATAAAGTGGAATTATCCTTTCAGCATGAAGCTCACGGAGAGATCCAAATAGGTCACTGAAGGTAACATAAATGTCTTGCATGTTCATACGGGTTGGACCCTCCTGATAAAAAACATTTATTTTGCCCTCCGTCTGTGTCAACTGGCCGACGATTGAGTGGCTCGCATCCCCTCCCTGTTGACTTTGGTGGTTCTCCTTCAAACAAAATGGATACCAACTGTCACGCCAGAGTTTTGGTGGAGAAAAATGAGCAAAAGCCTGAGAAATTAAGCTGACAAGCAGGGGGAATGTTTACATGAGAGGAAATATAGAGGGGGGGGAGGGGGTAAAGAAGCCACAGTAGCGCATTTGTCAGCCTTGTTCAGCCTGGCAGCGCAGCTCGTGTGCACTGTGGAAGGCGGATGAATATGCGCTACTGAAACGAAACAAAAAAAAGAGGTTCAAGGCAAGGCAAATAATTGGATTTGGCTCAGCCTGAACGTGAGTGTGTGCTCAGCAATGCGGCAGTGTTTGCACAGCTGGAGCGTGTGCCCAGGGTCATCTCAGCAGGGAGCAGGGTTTGGCACCGCCGGGCACAGCTACAGTACAAACCCGCTGGAGAACACTGGACGCCTCTCCCTGTCCTTCCCTTTTCAGAAATATGCGGGTCAAACTCACAGAGGAGTCGACTGACAAAACAGCACTTCAGATACGGAGGACATTTTTATTTACTCCCATTGCAGCACTGGGGCAGACTGACCTGGCTCTAGACTTGTTCTGGTATCATAAAGTTACATAAAAAGAATCGTTGGCCCTTTATCATATTGTTCCATGTTACTAAGCTGTGTCAGCCTCATCCAAAGGAAACCAATTAGCTATGTTTGATGGGAAAAAGCATGAGCATTGAGCTGACTAAAGTAAAGACTTGCGATAATTTACTCCTCCTTTTGCACATAATTAAGGATTGAACAATGTGGGTTTTTCAGGGCCAATGCTGACGCCGATTATTGGTAATCAAGAAATGCTTATAACCGATATTTGGGCCCGATATACATTGCCTGTCATGTTTTAACAGCATGTGATAGAATTAAACCTGTCATTCATAACTTGGCTTCTTTATTAATAAGGTGACTGTAACTGGACATGTAAAATAGAAATAGGAGTGATTAAATTAGGATGTTTTTGACTGAGATTGATCAGTTTGTCTCCTGCAGTTATTGTCGGCTGTTCTTCTCCATTTTCTTAATCTTTCCCTGTTCTATCACTTTTATTGTTCACAAAGGTCCAGATCTTAAATCATTATTAATTATTGTTTTCCAGACTCTGTTTCAGAGTAATCTATGGCTGCCTTCTAACTTAGCCCCTAGCCATTAGCTTAGCTTTAGCCACTGTGAGAGGAGCTAATTTCCTGGTTTGTGGCAACGGCTTGTGTTTCTTCAGTTTTTTACAGTCTCTGCTTGAGAGACATTTCTGAGACCACACAGTGACTACAGACAGAGAGAGGAGGCTGCATCAGACTTGAAGTAGCACATTTAATTTATCAATAATCAACCAATAATTTACAGATACCGATAATCTGAAAAATTCCAAATATCGGCCACAATAATCAGCCAGGCCGATAATCGGTATATACCTACACTCAACACACACCATATCACTATCAGTTGCACTAAAAACATTACCGATGCATGAAGTACTAATGCCTTCCCCCAAAGAGAGACTCCAGTTCCAGCCTAAATAGGCCAAACTTGACAGGCTTGCTGAAGAAGGCAGGTAAGTTTCACCCTAAGAGATGTGGGATCTGTCTCTTAAATCTTGCTGGCTGTGGCTTCAGTTTGTGTAAGAAATGTTATTCTTTCAGAGTGAAGAGCAAACCCCCAGTGGCGTGAAACCCAAGAGCAAGCCAAGTGGTTGGAAGCTGTTTCGCAGCAGCACTGAAATCCACACACAAGCCGAGGCACTGAATCAAGGTTTATTGTCAGAAAGAACAGGTATGACATGAGTGCATGATGCCTCTGCATGCTGAGCGGCCTTAATCGTGCAGGAAAATACAGTTTTTGAGAGATATATCATGCTCGACTTACAGCGCTAACGCACACAAAGACAGGAGAATATTACATAAATCATCTAGTGTAGCTTGTGTTACCTATATGCAGTCAGAATTGGAAACTCTCAAGCTAATAAAGTACAGTATGAATGTGCATCTGGAGGGATTGTAGCTACCAGACCCTAAAAACTGAAAATGAGAAGGTCCATTGAGTTTTGGACCGTGCATAATGACAGAACAGATAAGAGTGCCTCTAAAATGAATGGAATAGTGTTACACCTCAACTTGACAACTCATCTACTTATGGAAATATAATACGACACTCCTTATCAAAGATATTCAGGCCACATAAATACCTGAGAGCCTTTGTTATGGACAACCTCAAAGTTAAAGACATGGCTCTTTAAATACTGGAGACATTTGAGACTCTAACCTCATAGTGGCATCTTCAACTCCACTGTGATAGCAGCCATGAAAGGGTATCTTTTTTTTCCCCCTTCTTACATTTAGAAAGTGGCTCTCAAAAGACGCACACCCCTCTTAGAAATTCCTGACAGAATTGACTTGCTCTGGCATCTTGAGTTTCAATCTGATAGCTCCGAAATTGCTTCTGCAACCAAAACCTTCAAAATGCGGTCCAGGCAGCCCTCCCATTGTTGTTGGTGTGTGTAACAGAGATGGCTTCAGATTCTGCGGGTTTCACGTCGGCTACAGATATCCAGGTGACACCGAGAGATCCTGAGGGTATATCTCCAGTCGGGAAGGGGGAGATGAAGCCAATGAAAGCTTCAAGCGTGGCTTTATGGTAATCTTGTGCTGCCACCAAACACCCCCTGGAACAAGGGCATGACCTCTGTAAGAACATTTACTGCCACGAATCAGCGCACAGGTTTTTTGTTTGTTTCTTTGTCTTAGTCGAGGTAAAATCATGTTAATAAGAAAACATGATATCCAAATAAGTCGCATTTGGCACAGTAAATTCTGATATTGATACGGGCGGCCTCCCGGGCTGAACAATGGACGTTCCAATAACAGATCCCCTTGGAAATTGAACAGCCTGACCTTGGCCGAGCTCTCTGTTTCCGTTTCCAAGGATTAGAAAACCAACTGGACCCTTGAGATTACCCTGGTGCCCGTAAACGTGATGCCTCGAGCAGGTGGACAGGTAGTGAGGACTCTGTTAATCTTTAAGAGTTAGGTGGGCAGGAAGAAGGGAATTATGGGTCACAGAGAGGACAAAGGCGTAAAGACATATGCTGGGCCGGTGGGATGTGTTGTGAGTGAAGGCAGCATCATTGGCTGTAGTGGTGATGAAAGGAAATGCGTTTTATTGGCTTTACCATTTTACTACAAATCATAGCTGCCATTAGAACTAGATAGAATGTAAACCTGACCTGCCATCACTGATTATTTCAGGGTACTTTCACTACATTTAATTTTGATCTCTTATCCTGGTCCTTGTAAGAGCTAATCATACATGCTGCATCTTGTCTTTTTACAGAGCAGTCACGGTTATCCAGATTTCCCATCATTTGACATAATACTTCTACATTCTTTTGGATAAGCCTTTATACAAAGGAAAATTTGGTTTTCCTATTGGAGATTGTTGTGTTTTTACATGTAACTTGCCATAAAATGTTTTCATAATTTACTACTTGTAGAGATGGCAAACCAGGTCCCCAATGCTCACTTTGCCTTCTTGCCCCCAGGTGACCTGTACACATCTTTAACCACAATGAGAAGCAAGTTCATGATTTTGTGCTTATTTTTTTACACAAAGGAGGATGTAATGTCAGTCCTATGTTGGAGACAATGCAGAAATTTGCTGTAATTTCAAAACCTGATTGCTCTTTGGCACGCAGGGGAACAACTAGAATCATCAGAAAGGGTAATTTCTGATGGTTATTTTGGTATGCGGTTATGAAATCATAGGGACTTTCTGACTTATTTAAAGCAGGAATGAGAAAATAGGTGAAGAAATTAGAAGAGATATTGCTTTGCAGAAGTTTAAACTGTCTTCATTTGCAAAGCTTCAGTTCAACTCATGATATGGTTTTAACTATTTTTTCTCACTGACACGTTGCACAGACAAGCTACTAGTATTGTTGGAAAGGTCAAGTTGTACAGTTTTATTTCATATGTACTACACCTTGCTGCAATCAAAACACGTAAGAGCAATACTACTGAGAAGAAGGGTAGTGAATAAGGACGCAAAGTGCATCCGGTGGGTTTTAAGGGTTAAATAAAAACTAAAGTGAGGTTGAGGACAGACATAATAGACAAATCGGATAAGTACTGTTAAAAACCGGCATGCATGTTAAGAATAAAACTCTTCTGGTTGGTAAAACAGTATACCTGACTCCCAATGTCTTCTTTAGGAGTGGATATAGGTGCTAGCTCTGTTGCATTAAGAGCAGAACCTAGCATTTCAGTGTCTGCTAAGCTAACGTCTCCCAGTCAGATTAGCGACTAAATTCAACTGTGTCCAACTAAAAGTGACACCAGAGGAATCAAGAAAACAGATGTGACAAACCACCTAATGTAGGCCAGCATGCTCACAAGGTAAGCTAACGCTAGCAGAACATTATTAAGCATTGTGGATGCAGCGCTAATGTTAACAAGCTAACATTAGGAAAAACCTTTTCCTTAGGCCTCAGCAGTGGATTAGTCTTTTGCCACAGTAAAAATAACCTATTTTTTTCAGTTTTTAAAAATAACTTTGCAAGACGTATTTTGTCTTTCAAACTTTTAACATCTCTCATTACTCTTGTCCATTTCCATCAACACCAGAAATATTAATAGACCTATTTGTGGTGAGAAAACTCATTTAAAACTCACATTTAGTGGTTACGGTTTCTTGGATCATGAGCATGTTAAATTCAAGAGTTATAAAACGTGTTCCATCTGATGAAAAAAAAAAAAAGAGAGAATATTAATAAACTGTAGTGAGTTTGGCACCATAAGCTGTGATATTTTCTGGGTCTGGTTTCTTAATATTTAACGTATTATTACTCTGGGAAACCTGTTATTTGCAGCTACATACGTGTGCAGTGAATTTCAATGCTGTGTTTAACATCATGTGCGAGTTTTGTAAATGTTCCAGTTGCTTCTTTTTGCACGATTCTTTTTAAAAAGTACTAAAGAATGATAATAAACGATCCTGACAGTTGAATATTACAACAGAGAACTTAATAGAGTACAAGAAGGGGACAGAAAATGTGTTACTTCCACGGAGAAACTGACTGAATATTGAAGTGGAAGCACAAAGGGCCCAGTACACAGCAGCAAGCACTATGACAGCTGGGTGTGCCTTATATTAATGGGACACAAGTGGTGGATCTGCCCTGATTCACTTGCGTCATGCAGATAACTGGGGCACGCAAGTTCACAGAGGGTCCAAGAGCCAAGCTGGCTTCTTGCGTACAGTAAAAGCTGTCATCTTGCACGAGCTGGATCCAAAACTCTGATCCATACAACCTAAGACATGACCAGCAGTCGCAAAGTTTGACCTACAGGGGAGTTCTGCCGCCCTGCGCATGTGTGCAAGTGATTAGCGGGTTCACTTGCCCTGTTAAATCTGGGAACTGACTGGCCGAGCCTCTGCGGCAACTTGGATTAGTGCAGCGGAAAGAAAAACAACCCATCCTTTGCCCTTGATCGTGACATAAAAGCAAGCGAGACATCCCTCCAAGGTTATCTCTACAGTTGCAAAGTCAGTGCATGAAGGGGATGCAGCTCCAATTCCATGATAAAATTAGGTTGTTAAGTTTGTTAAACTGCACGCAAACTTGTCTCCGAGGCAAATCAGCCTTTTGCCCACTATGGTGGAGGAAATAATCCTTCCCCTTTTGCCCTGATCCACATCTTCACTCTGCAGAGGAACAGGGCGGTGTCCCCTCCAGGGCTTTCGCGCACACCTATGACTTTATGCATGCGTTTGGTCATCTGCCTCCATCTTTTCCCGCTGACAGAGTTTGACCTGTGAGGAGCAGGAAGCCTGAGAGCCGAAGTAGGTTAGAGCCAGGAAAAGGGAGAGGCTGTGGATGAACCTCCCCCCCCCCACAAGACCCAGGAGCTGAGCTCTGCAGGAGCTAAAGCGAGTCAGCCAGCGGGCACACAAGGCCAAACCGAGACGTTCAACACTGAAAAAAAGTGTTAGAAGAGATGTAAGAGGATTGAAATACATCTTTACACTGTCTGCTGGGCTTTCTTAGCACGCACAAACAAAAAGCAGGCATAAATCTACAGAAATGTAAGCTCACACCTTCATATTTACTTCCAGAGCGCCCCAAAAGATAACGGCATGTCGGAGCAAGAATCACCCGAGGTTGCATTACAGACACGCATGGTTGCACAGATAAAAAAAAAGAAAGTTAAAAGCGACAAGCGAGACAGTTTTGGCACACATTGTTAAACATGAACCTACATCCTCGGCTGCAGCTCAAGGCGGTGTTTCGGCCCGACACACCTGCACGCAACAGCAACTCCAGTTACTTAACAGCTGCTGCCACATGCAAACAGTGACTGCAGACCTGCGCTGCACACGCTTTGATTCATAAATGGTTTTTGCACCTTCACATTTTAAGCAGAAAGGCTTCACTGTAGTTTATTGCAACACTTTAGGTCTTTAAATATCACAGCGGTCTGTAAAGTTTTCTTAGCATTGCCCAATTCCACATCTGTTGTACAAATTAGTGGTCTGCAAGCTCAGTCTGGTTCTAAGGAAAGTATTCCCCTGCAAAAATATTTGTTGTCAGCATAGATTAAGCCGCTGCAATCACAACCACATATTGTAATATTAACACTGGGCGAGTGTCGAATATGAGGTGAGAGTGTGGCTTTTTTTTTTTTTTTGTTAGCTTTGGGCAAATGCAATAAATTCCAAACTTATTAAGCAAAAAGAAGCTCGTCGCCAGTTACATTTAGGTGTAACTGTAATGCGCTCAGACAAAATACGGAGCTGATTGATCGTGCAGCTTTTTGCACATTTGGCTTCTGATTGTGGGGAAAAATAGCTTTGCAGATTTATTGCAGTTATTTTGTATTTATTATGAAAAATTGAAGCCGAGGCCTATTTGGTCACAGAGTGTTGAGCCTTTGTGGCATTTCAAGTGTAAAAGTTAAGGACTCAAATGCTACAGATTACAGCGTTCTGTCGTGACTGTTATCAAGGTTAATAGGAAATGTTTGTTTGAGGGATACAGATCAGTGGACTATAAACCCCAGATTCCACCAGAGTAAGACTTTCTCTCTTTTCTTCCCTCTTAATAAAGTTTTAGTGAAGACTTGAAGTAATAAGCACATTAGGCTCTGCACTCTGTGTGTAAATGTTTGATCACTCGGGTAGGATATGGACTAAACATGTGTTTCACTCTGCATTGCTGCACAGCTTGACATTGCAAAAGTTAGAACCATTAAGATTTTGATGAAATCTGGTTTAGATACAATTTATGCTCTGCGTATATAGAACTTTTCCATTGTTAGTTGCTAAATTCAACAGACCCCTTCACAGAAAACAATGTATGCATATGTTACTGCAACATTTTCCATTTTTTTCTGGAGGATCCTGAGGCGTTCCCAGACCAGATGAGATATGTAATCTTTCCCCAGGATAGTGCTGGGTCTATCCTGGAGTCTCCTGCTAGCTGGACGTGCCCAAAAAATCTCCAAAGGAAGGTACCCAGTAGGCATTCAAATATGATGCACCAGTGGAGGAAACTCTTTTCTGCCACTTGTATCCTCAACCTCATTCTTTCAGTAACTACCCAAAGCTCATGACCACAAGTGAGCACTGGAACGACAACCCCTATGACATGGCAAAAGTTGAGCTTCAGTGCCACATCCTAAATAGGGAGACCAAGGACTGACATGAAGCCCCCCATCCTTGGGGGATAAGCATAGGGATTGGATGTGACGCAAGCCAGGTGGCAGGCAGCCGGCTGTGCTGACCCCTGGTAATGTAGTCTGGCTCTAGGGATTGTCAAATACACCAGTTGTAATCTTATGCACTGTCAATAAAAACTCAACAGTGCAAATGTGGCAAAAAAGGTGCCAAAAAAAAAAAGTTAAAAAAACTGTGGAATTCCGTAATTTTCAAAAGCTGTAAAAAAAAAAGAAAAAAAAGAAAAAAGAAAAGAAAAGAAAAGAAAAGAAACAAATGACAGCAAATATCTGTACAAGAACCATATTTTTTTGCAGATTTAAATACAGAAAACTGTAATTTTACAGATGAATATTGTGAAAGAACAAATAGCTATTTGTTAAAATACAGGTTTTTGATGTGGACATTATTTATTTATCTGAAATTGAACAAAACATGGAAAATGTCTAAAATAACAATATATTTTTCAAAAAATTACGTCAAAAATTGTTAAAAAACATTATTTATTATATTTTTTTACAGTGTGGATTACAGTAAACCATAAAAGAGATCATAAACAAGAGGATTCTACTGTTTTAGTATCCATGGTTTCTTTTTTCACCAATACTTACATTTTCCACTGTCTATTTGTGTTCAGACAGAATTTTCTGATATGTCATATCTAATATGAGATAATGCCCACTAAGTAACTTTTAAAGTGATGATGAATTTACAAACGATATCTGTATGTGTCAAGTTTTGAGCTTAATTGTGGAGAAAAGAGCACAGAGACCGCCGAACTGTCATTAAAAGATATTTTTAATTTTAAGACAACCAAGTAAAGTAAAGTTGTCTACATCCGAACCCTGAATAAAAGCCCTTTTTTAACCCAATGCTGACAAACTCACAACAAATATGTGGCACAGAGTTGATTTCAGGTTTGGCTATTTAAGTAAACATCTACACTCACACATCCCATTTTACAATCGTCATTATGTGCTTGTCGTACATTCATTCTCTCTGTTTACGATCCGTCGATCTCTCCATCACTTCCTCACCATGACTTCCACCTCCCCGAAATTCTCGAGGGCTGTGCATATTTGGCACGGCCTCCTGATCATGTAATGATTTGCCCGTAATGATTACTTTCTCATGCTTGATAGAGCAGTTAGTACCTGTCCTACAGAGAGCTGCAGCCAAACATTCCTGCTGCGCCCTCCTGCCAATCAACGTCAGCTAATGCACTCGTCTCACACTGACGCACACACATCAGTCACCGGCTTTAGTCCAAGACCAAACACACAAGTGGATCTCGCTAATACACACAAAGCCATTTTTTTGTTCTGTTTTCTCTCGACGTCTGTCAATATTCAGCGAGCCTCTCCCTCCTCATTCCATCTTCCTCCCACATAAACAAAATAAGTCAAACCTCAGTTCACCTCAGGCATCATGTCACTTTGTTCTGCTTTTTAATGTCCAATGAGGTTTTTATCAAAATCCCTGTAGGAGGTGTGATGTTAAAATGAGGCAGCGTTGCACCTGGAGTACAAACTGTATGAGATATCGAGTGTGACAGATGAATAGAGGGACGTATCCATGCAGGAAGTTAAAATGACAGCAGAAAGAAATGAGGTTATTTCTTGGGGTCAGCGCTAAGAGTTCCACATTAAAAATAGTGTAATCTAAAGGGTTATTCCAATTAACGGACCTTTACATTACCTAAAAACCAGGTCGAGTTAGGACAGAGAAAGCAAACAGAAGTGAGGGATTATAGATCGAGTGAAAAGACAAACACAAAAAAGGAAATTACTTGGCTGAGGTGTGAGGAGAGTGGTGAATAGTTTAAATTCTAATGTGAAACAACAACTATTTTGATTATGCAATTCTTGTTTATTGAGTAAAATCTCAGCCAATCACTGGTTTTATTTGTCAAATGTGAGGATTTACTGCTTTTCTCTGTTATGAAATATGAATATATTTGCATTTTTGACCACTTCCTGTGTAGCTTTGCATCTTATTTACTATTTAACAGCTGAGGTTCAGTGCAGTTTTGCTGACCACTGAAGATACTGTTTTCCTTCATTTAAGAGCCCTTTAATGCATTTGAAAGACGGTTCACAGATGCAGAGTGTGTTGAGAGAACTTCACTTTCAGCCAGTTTACCGTCTACCTGCCTGTCTTCTCCGTTTGTCCATCAGTCCATCTGTCCTCTTTCAGCTTAAATGTTGCGGACTCACAGTTAGATTCTTTCATACTCCGGTATCTGTCGTATCATCTAGGTGGCTTCACAGGCCACCTGGTCACCACAATCCCAACTATTCCAGCTATGGAGTAAATCATGTCGAGATGAGAGAAGAAACTGTACCGATAACAACAAAAGGCTTCATTTAAGAGAGCGTTATGCCCCAGTGAGGTGAAGTAGGAGTGGGGAGAATGAAGGCTGAGTGACATGCTCAATGTCAAATGTGCACTTTTCCAGGTCACGGCTGCCAAATACTTTGCGAGCTGCATACCTGTCATCGGGGAGGCAGGAGGGGGAGCGCTGAGAGGATTCGGACCGGACAGATTCAAACAAGCTGGACGCATGTGAGGCTGCATTTTTACATTTAGCCCCTCACTGCGGGTGATGTCACTGTACAGAGGTATGCAGGGCCAGAATTCCCCAGTGACACTTCAAATGCAACACCAGGATGACAAAAAAGGCCATCAGCGAGCCGATGACTGAACACAACAGTGACTCGCGGGTGCATTTTTGGCATTGGGGTAATTATTCTCCAAGCATGAATCACTGCAAAACCTACAAACAACAAGACTGTACAGGCTTTCTGAAAACATAAAAACTGAAATAATGGTAATTTCAAGCAAAAATTCAGACCTGCTTCTAGAGACAAGATACTGCCACTGATGCCTGGAATGTTATTTGAAAGATCTTCTGCCAGACAGCTAACAATACAAACACAACAAGTTTTTTTTTTTTTTTTTTTAAGTATTTTTTTGGGGAGTTTTTCCCATTTTAATGATAGAGAGAGACAGGGTGAAAGGGGGTATAGAGAAGAGAGACATGCAGCAAAGGGTCTTGAGTCGGATTCGAACTCACGACCGCTGCTGGCGACCTGCGCCCACATGGTAACGCCTTAACTCAGTGAGCTAAACGGCGGCCCCAATAACATATGTTTTTAGTTTTAATTACAGCCTCACTCAGATTCATTAGTTTGGACAACATAAATCTGAAAAATGACAACATGATAAGAGTATATCTGCACAGTATAATTCCACTTCACACACATCAAAACATCTCTTTCTATTGCCTTATGTGTGTGTGTGTGATACCTTACATACTGAGTCTGTAAAAGACAGAGGTCCGTCTAGTTTGGAATTTTTCCTGGAGGGCCGACCTTTATTTCTCTTCCCCCCAAGCCCAGCAATATATAGCCCACATGAAAATATCCACTAGTTCCTCTTAGCTGCAGCAGCACAGCTGGGGGAATCTGTAATAGCAGGTCACTGCCATTTCAACTGAAAGTATCTACCACTCAGGCAGTTGGTATGCAGCACTCTTTGATGAAACACGGATGGAAAATAAAATTCCATTGCCAGCATTGCAGACAAGGTGTGCTAATCTAAGAAAAAGGCTTTTCTGGCTGATGCCACAAAATGCACTAAGATATCATACTTGAAGATGAAGACAGTGGTGAATTTTGTCACAGACTTGGTTAGAGTTAGGAGAAATGTCCTGGTTAGGGTTAAAATATGACACTGACTCACTTTACTAACCTTATTTCCGAGGTTAGGTGTGTAGGAATGCAATTTTGTGGAGACTAAGTTGGTTGAGAACTAGCTAAAAAAGCTAAAAAATCAATGTCTGTTAACCTTGAGGCTTCACTTGCAGTCTGGCCATTTCTAGTGTTTAACTGTTAGACTGACACATTGAGAGAAATTTTCGCAAAAATTTGGCAATAGTCCATCCATCCATTATCTGTACATCAATTTCTATTCTTAATTGGAGAAATCAACATGTAGATTTGCTCATTTTCTCCTAGACAACTTATCAGTTATTTTGTTTTGCAGTATAGCCTATGAAGAATCTAGTATTTACTTTCTACAGGTGGCTCTAAACAAGACAGGGAAAGGATGGAAGACTAGTTCCTAGCACAGATCCAGTTATTGCTTTCTTTACACCCAAACATAGGAGGACAACTTTGGAAAATTGATGTCATCGTTTTACATTTTAGCCCAACACAAGTTGACCGAATGTGTGTCAGCTTTCTTTCGAATTGGTTACATTCATCTACAAAAACAATGCAGGAGATCAAATTTGGTGTCTCTAGTTGGGGCCACTTGACGGCTGTTGTTGACCCATCAATCCACTCCAACCTCCTCCCTATGTAGAACATGTGTCACTATAAAACCTTCATGCTGCTTTTTCTTTTCAGAAGCAAAATTGTTCCAATCAGTATAATTCAGTGTTTTGTTGTTGCTTTGGTGCATTATGATGGATAACATCATGGGAGGAAAGCATCCAGTGTAGCCTCCCTAGTACATTGCATTTAATGCTGCTGGTGGATCTTGAACTTAAGTTTGATGATGAGATGCATCCTCTCCCATCACATCCAATTTCAGGCTCTTTTGATGTCTATTGG
>OMNN01014201.1:2658-13664 GCA_900302755.1 Chromis chromis
TGGTATAAGCAGTGACTTAGAGGCTAATATTTGCAAAGTAAATATTTCTTTCTAACTGACTTTACTGAACCACCTTGCCGAGGTTATGACTCTTCTCCACTTTGTACTGTTGATATGCTGTTTTGGCTTTTCATAGATAAATGTTTCAGGTGTTTAATAAAACAATAAAAGCTCACCTGACTATGTTTTCATGCACAATGGTATTCGACGATGATATCCTGTAATTACCACATGTGCTTACAATGGCAGCTGCTCAGTAAAAGTCCTCCTTTAATGTGACTATCCAATATAATTTGCTTTACAAGTGAAGTCTGTGAACACTCACTGTAATGGACTTGCCTGAAGTTACTTATCTGATTTTTAGTGGTCAACATTATCATTCAATGTGAGTCAGACATTCTATGGAGGTCGTGCAATCATACCAATAAAATAAGAATAATAAATAAAAAAAACACAGTGAACTACATGTAGGTTCAGAGTGAGAGAGACAGAAATAAACAATCTAACATTAAAGCAGGGTTTGTCCTGAATACAGGACATTTTGGCGACCCCAAAAGAGGTTTGGCAAAGCAAAATCACCAGAATTGAGATTTTAAAGGCAATTTCGACTTTTTGAAACCAGTTTTGTGAATTGGGATTAAATTTACTCAAGCATAATTGAATATTTTGTTTATGAAATGTACACAAATTACAGGAAAATGCATAGATTTCTGTCAAGTAAGGTAACAAAGACTCATTGCCTTTACTGTGGGTGGACTGATCATTCTTACTGTTGTAATCCTGGAAGGTATCTTTATCTGCACAGCACATTTGTCTTTAAGCTGTTCTTCCTTGGCTTAACGGTACTTCAAAATTCTCTTGAAACCCAGTTGAACTGAAATCGTCCTTCCTCACTATTCCTTCCTCTCTCTACTCTGTCCTCCTCAGGTGACAGTGACAGGTTGGTGTGTTTGGAGGACGGGCTGTGGTCTTTCCCAGAGGCCTACTGCAAGATCGAGTGTCCAGAGGTTCCAAACATATCCGATGCCAAGCTGCTAACAGCGGACTGTCGCTCTTCAGGGCATGACGTTGGCTCTGTGTGTCGCTACAAATGCAACCCAGGCTTCTACGTGTTAGGGAGCCTCAAAAAGAACACACAGAGGTAAGTATGGTGGGACTATTGGTATATAGTAGACAAACACTACTGCTGTTGGTTAAGGGGCACCTTAAATCATAATGGTACAAATACTGCATCTCCTTTGTCGTTTCTTTCCAGTATGTTATATGTTCTGATTGACACGTTAAGTTATCAATGAGAAAATTAGTTATTTTAGGTATTTAATCCTTTTAAATGCACAAGTGGGTTGTGCAACGCCTTGAAATCCTAGTCTGCATAGACAGCAGACCAAAGTAAATGCAGTGTTTAATTACGCATGCCTCCCTGCGTAATGGAGGAAATTCCTTCTTTTCCTTTATTTTACAAGATTCCCATTACGCACTGCTTAATAAAATTAGGATCTTTGATTTAGGTATTTTATGCGGCAGTATAACAGCGGATCACATGAATCCCCAAAGGGCAACATTTTAAATATCGATGGGTACAGTTTTAAGAGGTATTTTTCAGCCCATCATCTGCATAACTATATTCAGTTTCAGAACAAACTCACAGTAGGGTCCAATAAAATATGTACCGCTGCTAACTGGGCCTCGTCATTACTTGCCAGTTGTACTCATTGAGTAAATGCTCATTACTGAACACAGTTCCCATGTTTGTAATGAGATGGAGGTTTCCTAATAGGAGACGCAGCCTCTGGGGTGAGTTTATATAGTAAGCTCTCTCGCTTCACACATTTCAGTCTGTATTGTTGAATTCATGTCGATAGGCTGTATATCGTAATGCTTTATTTTTCTGTCTTGAATTGAGTTACAGTACAGTTTAACAAATACCTAACAAGCTGACATTTACCATCACATAAAGCCAGTAAAAATCTACATTTTGTAAATTTACATTACATTTAACAAATACTTTTTCACCTTATTGGATGGAAATTTAAAGATCCATTTGCAGCTGGGTGTCTTTATGAGTTACGTTTTCTCAAACATATGTGTAAACATTTTAATAACCCCTGATGCTTTATTAGTCCAACATGTGAAAGTGAACAGCAGCAGCTATTAAAGAGCTTTAAACAGGCTTTTTTACTCTTACCTTTGACACATGTACCCACATAAATATATATTATAACACATACTGTTGCATTTACACACTACATGCACCACACAGGAGATCTTTTTTACTGTTGAATGGGCAGTCCTCTGTGCTCAGTGTGTTTTTTGTTACTGAAACTGTAAAAGTAAAGTAAAGTTAACAATAGTGAAGGTGAGCAGGGGTACTGAGTGTGTGTCTAGAGTTTGTTATAATACATCCCAACATTTTCGAATAAAAAAATGCCCATATAAGTGTTCTGTATTGAAGAAAAGACAATTCAATATTGACTTAGCCATTAAATGCTGCATATTTAGCTTTTATTTGTAAAACACCCTCAAGTACAAATGTACAACAACTCTGCAAATGTAATTTAAAACCTTATGTGACTTAAAGATGTATGCATTTACTCTCGTTGTCTCTAGGAAGTATTTCAGGTTAGAGTGCCTGGAGGGCGGGCAGTGGGAGGAAAGTGGCTGTGAGCCGATATCCTGCCCAGCACTACCGGACGTATTCCAGGGGATGTACACCTGCACTAATGGCGTGTACTATGACACCCTGTGCACCCTACAGTGCCCGGACACAACAGAAAATGTAAGATTTCAACAGACAGTCCATTCATCTTCCAAGTCAAAATATTTCTAATCATATAGTGGCACTATCAACACAGTCATGTGGCTATCAAGTCAAGTTTAGATCACTTGGTGAGGGAAATTCACTCAAGTCCAATATTGGATTCTCTTATTCGTGGTCATGGATGGTGTTGTTAAAAAAGAAACTAATCAAATATTGTTTGACATCGGGCATTAAAGTTTGCAAAATAGCAGTGGTCAATAACAATAGCATTTTAAGGGGTCACTTTTGGTATAATCCAGCCGTTCTCATGCAGAGTAAATGAAGCAAGAGGAAGCTTCAACAACGCCTGTCATTGTAGATGTATAAAAAATGAGGGCAACATCATGGTCAAACCAACTCTATAATATAATAATTTTTACAAATTCTCCAGAGAATGTTGCTTTGAATGACTGGGTGCCAATGTTTTTATTGAAGCCACATTTGGTGTCTAAAAAATGATGAGACAGAAGCATTTCAAGTGTTTTTGATATGTCATTTGTATCCATAAAGTTAGTAATTCAATAATTTCACGAATTACTTGTGTTGGTGTAGAGAGCTCCAAGTTTATCCACGAACATGCAAACATTGATAGATTCTCATATTCTTTTGAGTTGCAGAAAAACAACAAGTTTAGACCGTGCATAGTGAATTAAAGAACTTCTGTTTGTTTCCAGAGTGAAATTCGCTGCACTAAGGACGGTGAATGGACAGCAAAGTTCACAATGTGCTCCAAGCTGCAGGGGTCTTGCTCTACTCCTTCAGATCTCAACTCTGTGGAGTACAACTGTGACCAGGGGATGGCTGTAGGTGAGTGTAACCTCCCTGTAGGGATGCAAACCATCAAATAAGTAGTCCTCGTTATATTCTCCTTCCTCTGTCAAGCAAAATAAAAGCCATAAACAGTTGCCTCCTGGTCTTTGGCTCATTGGGTTACACACTAATTGACTAAACAATCATGGCAGTAGAGCATCTTTTTGTCAAGACTTATTCTTTTGCCTTGAATCACACGCTTCCTTTTTTTTTTTTTTTACTGGCAATCTTTGATTACTTCCACCAAGGAGGCAGAGCTTCTGTGTGCAAGATTATACAGGCAGAATTTCATGAAAATTAGTAGCGATATGGAGCATTGGCAAAGAAAGAACCTGTTAAATTTTAGTGCAGTTGCAGACCACTTTCTATAAAATTGCAAAAATGAAGACATTGACCTTGGTGGATTATGTGCTCTCAGAGTGCCCTCAGATCCAGATTCAGATACAGGCAGTGGATAAAAAATGAAAGAAATGTCTTAAAAGAGGACCATTGTAATTGACAAAGAGAAGCAATATGCTGAAAATATTACATTATCATTTGTATGATCGTCTTAACCACAAATGACAGTCTGATCTTTAAAATTAGGCTTTATTGCTCTAGTAGTAGCTCTAATAGTCTCATTTATGCAGCCAATAACAACACTAACAAATACATTAAATATTGTAAATTTGTGATATGGATGCATACAATAATGCTGGTAAACAAATAGATGTGGCCAATTACACCAAAGTGTTATTTCACCTACAAATCCACTGACTTTCTATGTGTGTATTTTGGTGCAGATCCAAATCCAAATAGAAATACAAGACTCTTTCCTTTTGTTAAAATATCCAGTTTGAAAAATTATGCGGTTTTCGCTGAGATTAGATGCTGTAGTAGGTTGGCAACGTCAAGTCGAACATGACATGCTAGCTAGCAGACAAAAGCAATTTAACTGTTATATTATTAACTGTTACGGACAGTTTGTCGAGTTACTGTTGAAATCCACCAACATATTACTGTGGAAATGTTTGTTATTAAAAACCAGAAGGAGATTCGTAGGAACTTGAGCCGACCGAAAGACAGCAAATGCACTTACAAACACACACATACACACAAACAGTAGAGCCCCTCACATAGCGATGGTTGCCAAGTATCTGAACCAGAGATGACAGATGACTGCGAGGTCTGAAGTTATGTGGTCTGTTTTTCTCTCGCTGTTTGTACATGAATAAATTCAACAGATGCTAATTAGAGCTAAGTGTTATTTGATTTGTGCTTTTTTCCCCCCCTTTTCCTCGCAGGTGCTCTTTGCTACCCAACATGCATTGTGACTCTGGACATGGATCTGCGTGACCCAGTGGTTCTGCCCAACGGCACCACAGCAGACTCTTTGAAGCACTGGATGCTGCCCACCAAAGTCGAGGTGAGACGCCTCAAGAGACGAGTCAAGTTACTTGAGTTTGATATTTTCTCCCGGGATTCTTTTTGAGTTCAGTCAAGGTCACTTCAGTTCTTTTTCTCAAATACATCAAAACCAGTAGTGTGTGTTTTCTCTATAAGATGCATAATTAAGATAGTCTATGTATATATACTTAGATTTAACTGAAATGTATTCTATAAACTCTTCAGTAAACTTTAATGCAATAAGCAGAACTAAACACAAACAACACATTACCACTCTACTAACTGAAAAGTGAAAACACTAAGGGGAATGTTTTCTAAGTACTCTGGTCTGAAATTTCTCTGCTGGCTGATGGTTGACGGACATACCAAAAATAAATAAATAAACAGCAGCTTAAATGCTGTAAGTCCCTAAAGATTAGTAAGAAAATTGCTCCATCCTGCATTAAAGTTTTATACTGATGTTTTGTGTTTTTTATATTTCTGTTCACCATCTTCAAGCCATACCATAAGTTTCTATATCCACCTATTTTCTTAAACAACCACTGTTTTCTCTTAGTACTATTGTGGCAATTTGGTATCTAAAATTGGGAGCCTTGTGAGATATTTAAAGGGGTTTCAAAAATGAATGGTTAAATTTGAAGTAGTTGGAGCACGCTGGCTGTCGAATGGTTACATTGCATGCAAAATGACTGAAAGGAGCTGATTTGCATGCATAAAGATGGACGGACCCTCCCTGACATGACCCACATGTTTCCTAATGAGTGGTTTTGAAGCTCAGTTTGGTGGCTCCAATCGTTGCCATCTTGGCAGTGCCCGACTCCTCCTAATTCCCAGCTAATCCGAAAATGAGCAAAGAGGTGATGTGATTGGAGCTAAGGCGGGTCATGCAAATGTCTGTGGGCCACCGACTGAACAGGGAAATTCTGAACAGGGAAATTTGCTGCACAGGCTGTCAACATGTTTATTTCTGCTGGAAAGTTGGCCATTTTAACATGGGGGTCTATGGTGTTTGACTCACTTTTGGAGTCAGCCTCAAGTGGTCATTTCAGGTACTGCAGTTTTGACCATTTCGCTGTTGGCTTCATTTTTCAGCCCTGGAGGTTGCTGCTTGGTTGCATGTCATACCCCTCACTTTAACCCCATATTTCCTGTCTGCCTCTTCACTTCAACTATCCAATAAAGGCAAAATGTGCAAAAAACAATCTTTGAAAACAAGCTGAAGCTGCAGATGCCAAGATTTTATGACGTGAAATCCCTCAAAACTCCAAAACACTGTGTCCTTCCCATCATGCAACCTCAAAAATGTCTTTCACCTCCTTGTTCCTGGCAAATGCAGACATCTTTCCTTTTCCATAATGCATGTTTTGGTTTTCTGTTTGTTGTGACCATGCCTAGTGTGAGATTAGATGGGATCTCTCTTGAGTAATTTTGTCAGACCTAATAGACTTTTTATACCATAACTTGGTTTTTCACAGGTTTAGAAGAAATATATGTAACTAATAAGTTGACTCTCACCAATAAAATCCGTGTAGTACCCCCTTAAATTCTTACTTGCATTGGTACCATTGTTGCTATCTCAAATGACATGTAATATTTGAAGAAACACCAGATACTAATAAGAAGGACCGGATTTGGTTGCATTTTGCTGAAAGATGCACAAAGAGTCTTATTTTTTACATATAACTTTGGCTTTTTGGCATAACCCATGTGTTACACCTTTTTTCTAAGCAGTTTCATGTTGCATGATGTGGCTGGATGTGGTAAAAATTTATTTGATTGGTTCAAAAAACCACAACTGAGAAAGGGATGGGGTTATTTTCCTACCATTTGGAAACTCTTGGCAGGTGTTATAAAACAGTTGTTGTTTTGCTCACTCGCTGCGACGAGTCCAGGGCACTGTGAAAGCCAATCCATTGACAAACAGCGCTGAGATTTTTACACAAAAACACCCTTCAGAATGAATAATGCATCCAAACATCTGGTGCCTGGAACAACAGCATGGAGTAGACGGAGCTACTGGTCCAGACTGACACACCTTTACTGATAAACACAAATCTGTTCATTCACAGTCTGAGAGCTAACATGTGGGACAGTCGACACACAAAAGAATATAGAGTTTTTGTTGCCATATTTGCAACAAGTCTCCTCACTTTGTGCAGTATGCTGTGGTTTTAAACCTGGTGTTTGTGGTGACATTACCACATTGGCGCACCGTTAGAAATGTGTTTTACATCAAACAGCAATGACTGGTTGGTCAGACGTGAAATTAGAAGCAATTGTAGTGACAGAGGAGGCTACAGCCACCAGGATTATTGTGGAGGCTTCTATGGGTAACATAGGTAGTTTGTGATGCTCCAGATTTAGAAAAGCCAAAGTGAAATCTACTACATTGTCATCACAGTAGCTGCAACACAAGGCGTCAACATAGATTCATGAGCCCATAAATTAACACATTCAAATTTTAACAAGGGAAAAATATTAATAAAATATTATTAATTTATATTATTACTTACAAACTGCTAAATCATTCAGTGAGGTGACTGTACAGTCCACAGAAACTTGTCATCATTATAAGCAGTTTTTTTTCTTTTAGATAATTGCCTTTGAATTTAAGTCATAATTTTAAAACTCAAGATAAGATTTTAAAAAATGTTCTAAAAATGATATAGTTTTCTGTGAGTTTAGTCAGTAAAGAAAACACAGAAATACCCATTTAGTTTTCAACAAAAATGATTTTAAGCATTCAGAAGTCTCTCTGAGTAACTGAGAATCCCTAAAACTTAATCCCTCGGTCAACTGAGATTTTTCGAATTTATCATATTATGTGCAAATGTGTTTCCTATCAAATATTTGATTGAATCATTGGCAAGACAGTATCTTTTAGAATTTCTCCAGAAAAACATTTTTATTCCCAGCTGCACCAGCCAATCACACAACAAAGTCCACATCATGTGTATGTGAGTGTGTGTTCGTTATCATTCAAGTGTTTTTGGGTTACTGGAAACCACAGGCAGATAGCGAGAGTAAAGGTTTCAGTTGACGTCAAGCCTTTTAGGAATTACACACATCTCTCTCACAAACAGTGTATACAAGTCACCGTGAAAAAAAACCCTGTAGGAATCTTGGGTTTGAGTAACAGTGCTGTTGTTTTGCTTTAAAGGTGGGTCATGTTACTCAATACCATATCTGAGGAATCGCTTCTACGTTAATGCTGTTGCAAACACTGCTCCACTTTCTCCTGACTTTTGGGTGGTCAGTCAGCCAGCCAGTCAGTTAATCCGCCCTTTACAAGGTCAAATAGTTGGACTGAGGTCTGGTTACTTACGCCATATCACTGACACTGCCTTGTGATTTCAAGGCATTGTGTTATCTCAAATACTTCAGAATCAGGTCTCCATCTCTGGGTCAGGCTGCACAGGAAATCACCGGGGAGGATCCACTTTCTCTGTCCATATTTGTTAGTCAATCAGCTGTCTACTAGCCACCTTGTAAATTCCTGGGGTCAAACAAATGACAGGGGACCACAGCCTCACCCATATTTCACTACAAAATTGTGAGTTTTGCATCTGCTTAAGTTATAAAACTATTATTTTTTTCTTCCATCACAAAGTTTTCTTGCGTAACAAACACACATCAAAAAGGCAATGAATTGTAATGTACTGCACATGTCCACAAAAACAACAGGAAGTCTACGGCTTCAGAAAGAATGAATGATGTAGTTTTATTCATTTTTAACAGTTCAGGCTAAGAGAGAGGCCAAATGCAGTGGATTACTGGCAAAAAGGCTTCTGTAATCTGTCTACAGTGTTAGAAATGTAACTCCATTTTTTGTCATTAAGATACCAATTTGTCAGCTTACACTGTAAAAATGAACAAGTGTTTGACTTAAAATAATTAGTAACATGGCTCCCTAAAAACCTTGAGTTCAGCAAGCTCGGAAATTTCAGTTGTTTGCACATACATCTGAGTTCCTTTACTTACAATAATTAATTGGAATGACAAAGTAAAGCTGACAGAACAGTCCCATCAGGTTTATACTTTATGTTTAATCAATACGTTTTTAGTGACAACAAGGCCTTTCATGTTGCTCAAACTTAAATTGAGACAACGCAAAATGACTATTTAAATCATCAAATTTCAATAAATATCTTGAGTTGTAAAAACACAAAAATAACTTGTTTGAACTAAGCTTCTTGTTGAATTAATTAGTAATATTTAGTTGTTTGAACATAATAAAAGTTGGCTCAAAGAACTTTAATAATAATAATAATTTAACCTTTATTAATCCGCTTGGGGAAATCCATTTTCTGCATTTTACCCATCCTACTATACATAGCAGGAGCAGTGGGCTGCCGCGGTGCAGCGCCCAGGAAGCAGCCAGGGGTTAAGGGCCTTGCTCAAGGGCCCAACAGTGGCCGCAGTGGGGTTCAATCCCCTGACCTTCTGATCAGTAGGAAGGGGCTTAACCTGTTGCGCCACCGCAGCCCCACTGAGGAACATGAACAAACTTTTCTTACTTGAAATATTAAGTTCATTCCGAATATTGAACTTTAATTTGTATAGCACAACTCTCAGGTGAAGTTTGCCTCACTCTCTGCACGTAAGCACTAGCTGGACACCATTAACCGTGATGCAATTCTCTGTCATGGTGGCCTGTTGCTGGCTAAACCCCCCAATGCTTTTGGCCACACAAACACCAAAAACTGCAACAATCAAAACTAAAACACAGCACAACTGAAAGAGCAATCACTGAAGTACTCATTGAACAATTTGGATTTGAACAACAACAGTCCTATGGTTTTTTGTGTTGCCAACATGTAGTCTGAGCGACGGCCTCCTGGGTCCATATAGTATTAAACACAGCAGACGAGCTGCAGTCTTCCATCTCAGTGAGAGTAAGAGGCTCCACCTGGTGGCACAACCAGGTACTACCGCTAATGCACAGTGTTCTTGCTAACAATCATCAGCTGCCCTAAAAGTAACTCCAAAAAAACAAAAAATCAACTCGATTACATATAATAGACCGGGTCAGCTATGCCTTTTTACAAAGAAAACCCACTGTTTTGGGGGTTTCCCAATAATGAGGTGGATTTGGTAAAAAATGTTGTTGTTTTTCTGTTCATACAATAACTGCTGCACAGATGTGTGAATTGCCCCTCATACCACACACAGAAAAACATCCTGTGGATGTTTCTGAAAGGCTGTGACTTTACACCTCATACAGGATATAGCAGCTGCTTTCAGATTGGGCTGCAGCACCATGTGAATGTGATTATTTCTGAGGTATGCTAAGCACAGTGGGCGGACATAGCACAGGAGTTCTGGAGAACCTAACACTTCCTACTGTGTTTGGGCACCATCAATGGAAAGCACATACAAATCAAACACTTCCAAAGTCCAGCAGAACTACTTTAGTTACAACTCTTTTAAACGATGAAGGTGTGGATAATTCCTTATAGCAATCACTTGTTTAAAGCACCATTTGTTTTCCTGCCATGGGCGCAGTCGGCGTGCACCACTTTGTGTACATGCTGACCTGGAAAGCATGAATTGGTCTTTAGCAGCTGTTCAAGAACTTTTGTTGTATAAAGCTTTGATTATACTCCCATGCAGACACACATGGACAGCTGTGGATACCCATAGACATGTAGTTGTTGCAGTTACACTACTTTTCTAGTCTGCAGGAGTCTGTTTAAAGGACTCCGTTCTGTAGGTCATATCTGCATGTTCTGCGCATACACACTACTGTCAACATGTGCACTACTGCCTTTGTAGCGTAGTTGCATGAACAAAAATTTGGGTGTTGAAGATGACAAAATTTACTGCACATGGACCCTGATAGACAATTGCATATTTGTGGAAGCAGAACAGTATAGCATTGACCTTAGAAGTTGAGATCAAAACTTCTTTTACACCTAGGAATCAAGAATTTGTAGTCTCATCATAATGTCCATTACAGATTACTATAGGATCTTTAAAAAAAATGGGGACTCAAATTTTGTAACTTAAAAAT
>OMNN01014201.1:13698-42963 GCA_900302755.1 Chromis chromis
ATATTATGTATATATTTATCTAAAAATGTGTCATTTTACAGTAAAGTCACCTCAAAAACATTATAAAGCTGTCTATTCATATTTCACAATAAGAGAGCTAATACATTTTCTCTCTTCTGCTAGTCAACACCCATAGTAGAGCAGCACTTTTTGAATGGTTGGATTGATAGTTTGATTTTCCAATCCTATTTCAGTTTCTTCATCTCCATCTATGGCTACATCTACGGATGTTTAAACCAATGGCTCTACCTCAGCTGCTCCTACTTTGGAGCCTCAAGCTTACAAAAACTGCTAAGAAAATGTTTCAGTGACTCAGTGTAATATTGTTTTTCATGGCAAACACAGTGGTTATCCATTTCCTGTGGCTGCATTGCTTAACTGCTATCCTTATGTACTTTGTTTCCCAGAGCATAGTCTGCACAGGGATGATGAAGTGGTACCCTGACCCTCAGCACATCCATTGCATCCAGTCATGTGAGGTAAGAGTCAAAACAGGAATTTGAAGGTACTATTTTATTTTTCCTTAAGTCTGTTCATCTGCTCATGAAGGCCAGCACAGGAGGAAAATACTGATCCGTCCAGATATCAGTCTCACCCAGGTCTTTGAAACTGTCAACTGAGTATCTATTTAATACTGACTGATATACTATTTGGTGAAGGATTCCAAAGTTATTTATAGCAGATGACGTTTTTAGTGCAGTGAGAGGAGAAAAGTTCAAAGAAGTGAAAGACTCTTGTCAACATGACTGCATTTACCTTTCGTAGCACACATTTGGCGACTTTTATGATGCCGGTTTAAGAGTAATTCTGTTCTTACACAACATGTCTGATATGTGTTTATGGGTACTATGAAAGGGTCAGAAGGGTCTCAGTTTGACTTTTATATTGTATCAACACTGAGATAGGGAATACTTACCCCTTTAAACAATTACACCATTTCTCCTCCTAACTATATTAAATTTATTGTTTCAGCCAGACATTTCCAGTAATATTAAACATGAAGCAAACCATGTTATATCCCTGTTGTCATCACTGCTCAAGATATCAGAGCCAGTGTGCAATGTGCTTCACATTTCATGATGACAAATCTCAGGCAGAAACTGATATTCTAACACTTCACAAGAATCCCTTTCAAATCTGGCCAAAGAAACTTTTTTTCCCCAGGAATCCTGGCATTGCCAAATGGTGTTATTCCTGCCAAGCCTAATGGATTATCTGATAAAGGAAAGTAAATTAATCACTGGATTATCGTAGAGGTAGATTAATTATTTAGGCTGACACAATGCTTTTAAATCTTTCTTCCAAGTTCAAAAACAGTCTACCTAGTTTGTGCTTTTAGTGCTTTACAAAGGGAGCAGAATAGCTTTCTTTTTGCTTTTTATAGGAAACAAAGCTGGATCCCTTTAGTAGGTTTAGGTATTAGTGCGATTCAAAATCAAGTATATTTTCCTTATTAGATGTTGTTCAATCACTGGGTAAGGCACAAATATACAAACTAAAGAAATACAGGACAAAACCCAAAGTCTGCAAAGAGAAGGGACATGATTGACCGGGTTGCTGGATGCATGGATAATACCATGTTTAATAAATTAACTCACTGTGTCTACAGAGATTGGTTGACAGGTAACCAGTCTGTTTATTAACTTACATTGATACTGTTGATTGCATTGGCGATGCTCCAAAATTAATAGGACTTACTTTTAGCCTATTAAATATGGCCCCAAATTGCTATAACTTGCACTTCATAATTTCAGGCTAAAGTTAAGCTGCAAATTGTCTTTACTAATGCCACATTTAGATTTACAGTATATTATCATTTGACCAGTAGGTTTGTTTTGACTGGAAATGACATATATGAGAGACAAAATATGATATGAAGAAAAATATGAAGACGTGTTAGACATTATTGATCAATTTAAACTATTTCTATGTTTTTACATTTTTAGTAAAAATGCTATGTCCATTGTTATTCAAACCCTTTCCCATTGGTTACTGAATCGTTGTCAGAACCTTTATTTGCTACCACATCAATCAAACAGTTCTCATAGTTACTAACAAGCTTTCTACATGTCTCCACTGGGATTTTGGACCGCTCCTTTTTGTGACAATCTCCAGGTCTTTGAGGTTGGAAGGCTTCCTTGCCATCACTGTGGTCTTCAGTTGCTTCTCGATGTGATTCAGATCTGGACTCTGGCTGACCCACTTTAAAATGTTGATATTGTTTTCTGTTAACCATTTCTTCACCACTTTGGCTGCATGTTTCAGATCATTGTCTTGTTGGAAGGTCCAATACTGTCCAAGGCCAAGTTTTTTTGCAGACTGCCTGATGTTTTTTTTGCCAGAATCTTAATGCAATCATCTTTTCTCATGACGCAATTCACTTTGATGAGGTTGCCTAAACCATTGGTTGAAAACTCCCCTAAAGCATTACGTTCCCATCACCATGCTTGACTGTGAGGATGGTGTTCCTGGAGTTGAATGCGTCTTCGTCTTTCACCAAACAACTCCATTTTTGACTCTTCTGATCACAGAATTGATGACCAAAAGCTTTCTTCTCTGTCCAGGTGAGCTTTTGCAAAGTCTAGGCGTGCCTTTGTTTGCCTGTCTTGGAAAAGTGGAATCCTCTTTGATTTGCATACATGGAGACCAGTCTTGAGTTTGTCTTGAGATGTTGGTACTAGAATTGCTCAGATTCATCAGGATGGTCTTGGTCCTTGGACTTTTCTTGGCCTCTACCATTCTTGTCAGTGCAGGGGTCACTTCTGGCTTCCTATCATGCCCTTTAAGATTTTTCACAATGTGGAACTCCCCCTACATTTTGATTATGTTTTGCACTGTGGCCACTGACACTTGAAAACACTTGGATTTGGCTTTGTAGCCTTTAGCCGTCTTGTGAGCAGCCACAATGTGCAACTCTGACCTCAATATCAAGCTCACTAAGCTATTTAATTTTAGTCATGACTTGCAATAGACCATTTAGTGACTAAATGACTGCTGCGTGAGTTGCTCTAAACTTATAGGGTATCAGAATGCCTTCGGAAATGGTCAAAATTACCAGGACTATTTGGAGTGAAAGAGAAGCTGCATTTTCTCAGAAATCTGCAAGGGTATGAGTAGTTTTGGACTCGGCCTTTTTAGTAAAAATGTAATAAAACACATAGAAATAGTAAAAATCACACTTTCTGTACATTCTTTTAGTCTCTGTTACAAATTGTCACTAAAGAGGACAAGGTTACGTTGCTTTTTCTCAAATACCTTCTTGTTGACTTCACTCTAAACACAATCTACCTGCATTGAAACTACAAGCAGCCCAAGTCGACCACTCACAGTTTTTGTGGTCCTCACTTTGTATCTCTTCAAGAGAAAAGGACATTAAAGCCTGTTTCCTTGAAATTACATTCTTTAACAACTACAGTTTGAATTATGCCACCTTTAAATCCAACTCTCAGTTACTCTGATCAGCACGTTTGAACGGAATGTGTTTCTTGTTGTAGTATAATCAACATTATGCTGTAACATTATACCACAGCATGCCCCAGTGCCTCTAGGGGCCACTGTAGCACGACTGAACACTTGTGGGCTTGTATAATATATTGTGCGCCATGTAGTGTGTATCATAAATGGAAGTTAGTTTAATCTGCAATTTAACATCCATCTCAGCTCAGTAATATTTTAGCAGTGACAGTAAATCATCTAAAATCATAAACACAGATAGTTTTTATTTGGCGTTCATCTGCTGGGTTCAGAAAAGGCTGGAACTACCGATGGAACACATAAACTGTTGATGTCTCACGGTATTAAAATATTCATCCTACCTGCCAGCACTACATTTTCCCCTTCCACCTTCCCGTGAATGTTGCTAGGCAAAACAGTTGCTTATAACCTACTCCTCCATGACAACATTGTAAATTATACCAGACCACATGTGCTGCATATGCTCAATGCCAGATCTCGTCCAGATGCCATTGCGCTCTCTCTTTCTCTGACTGTGCCTCCGCTTTCATTCGTTCTTAAAACCAGTTTACAAGACAGTTTAAAAGTCAACATAGACGTCTTATCAGCGCCTGGACAACTGCCAGACCGAGACTGTTTTTCTGTAACACTGTTATCTAACTTTTACAAAAGAGTTGCATCACAAACACAATGCCTACCATATCCTTTTAGAAGTTTCTTCACTGCATGTTTAAAATGTTTGCTGGACCAATTAGAACAAATAATGTAATAGGTGTGTAACAGCAAGCCAGTTAAATGCATTGACTTCATGAAGCATTCAGGCAAACATAACAAAATGCTTTCCAATCTGAAACAAGTTACAATTAATGAAGTATTAAATAAAAGTTTCACATTGAGGGTGAGGGATTTTTGTGTTTTTTTGACAATAGCTGTGCTTGAGGCTGTGTTTAGACAGGTAGAACAGATTCTAAACTCTGTCACTCACATTGGACTTCTTACGTTCTGGCTGGCTGACTGCTGCTTTATCTATCAACACCTGCTTTGAATGCAGTTACAATACCTTGAGGTTATAGCTCGAGAACTATTTTTTTTATTCTGTCTTTAATTTATTCTGAAACAAACTGTAGTTTTTTTGAGTAAAAGCACAGAAAAGGCCAATTAAACAATAGCACCCCTAGAAAAAAGGCAGCCAGAAGAGTCAAAGTTGTGAGTTTAGAGGCTGGATAACCGGACAGCAGGATATATTCTGATTTTCTGAATTTAGAGTAGGCCAATGTACTAGTTGTTCTGGGAAAATTAGTGGTTTTTGCAGGTTATTTAGTGAATAGCATCCCTCCAACATGTTCTGGTGTTTCCTGCGGTTTCACACCATCATTCATCTTCCAGTTGTAAGTGTCTGGAACACCTCCAGTGGGTCCTTCTACCAGCCCTACTCTTAACTTCTCCTGTTTGCTTCATTTATGATCTTTTCGGAAATTGGCTTAGTGTCTGTGGCAACTGTTGATGAATTCATGCCACAACAAAAAAGAATTTACATGTTTCCTGTCTGCTTCCAAGATGTAAGGGGCTCTCTGGTAGCTGTTTAAGGAATGGTGAAAGTACAAAGCCAATGCTTTAGAGCTCAGAACCAAAAAGTCATGTAAGCCGCATGCATTATATCAGGGCCCAAAGTCTGGACCTCTGGATCTGGATGGCATTCAGACATAGAGCCCTACGTGATATGGACTTCTGACCATTACCGCCTGCATAATTAGAGTTCCATTGATTTAGTGTCTTCTCCTGTCCTGCAGGGAAACGTAACTTAACATAGTGAAGTTCCATTTAGAATTATTATTATTGTTATTCAAGGCTGGTACACATTTTATATATGTCTTGATTGCATTGTTTAATAGACAGGATGAAGTAGAGCTGACTGGGGAAAACCAAGCAGGTAGCTAATGTCGCCGTAGGTGCCAGATTCGAGCCTGTTGTATATATAAATATATTTTTGTCCAAGTAGTTTCCGTCTTTGTCAGTAGCAACTGGGAAATACGTCCAAATGTCGAGCTTGACTTTCTTTGTTTTTGTATTGTGAAAACCCTCTTTCTTCTTCTTTTGAACTTCATTTGCTGACTCCATCCTTTTGGTTAATGGTAAATACCAGGATCCCACTTTTTCTTTTTTTTTTTTAATGCTTGTGTTGATTTCTCGCTGAACCCACGGGATCCCAATCCCAATGCCGTTCTCGAAACCCAGTCTATACCTCATGTTATGAAAACAACACATTATAAGAATGTTTTCTATTCTGAATAAATTTTCTCCGTCAATACACTGTTAGTGATGTTGAATAAACAGCCTTACTAAAGATTAATCACAGCGATCCTGCCCTCAGATGAATGTGGTTTTAATGTGGCTCATTTTCCTGACATTGTTGTCATGGCAATGTCAACTGCTGAGAGACAGTAGTTTGTTTTTCCTGCCGAGTTCATGCATCAACATTACGCCACAGGATCTGCTATCAGCTCCTAAATCAAATGTTTCACATTTTATGTAACTGTAAGATGAATTTGTCTCAATTGATCAATATAGACCAACTATATAAGTCATGTCTGTCCTCGGTTTTGTGCTGAGATGTTTGGTGCTGTAATTTGGTGTTAGGGGTCACACTGATGCATCTGATTTCAGGCAAATGGTGTCATTTTCCCCATTAGACTCAAATGTGTTTTAACTATCTTAACTGTTTTGAATGTGAATGTGACACATCATGTTTAAAGTTGGCATTCAGCTGGCAGTGAGAGACCTTTTAAAGTGCACGCACTGAACTTCAACCATGTGTTTATGTACATCTGAGTCATCTGTTTATTCACAGATTTTAACATAATTTTTAAACATGTAAACAAGAGACCTAGGTTCCTTTTAAAGGTTAAGGGATTAACAATAATGTAGCTGAGCTAGATCGGTGAAACCTGATTGCTTGGCCATGTGTATAATTTACCAGGCTGTTATTTTACGTGACTTACATGCCTCTAATAGTCACATTAACTTAAAAAAAAATTTAAAATATGCCAATCATAGTTCTATGTATAGACTGGCTGCATGTACAAGCTTTTAGAGTCATATGTACTTCGATACTTTTTGCAGCCAGTGCAGCCACAGTGCATTTCTGCGTTTAACTAGTTCTCAAAATATTTTTTAAATGTGCATATCAGAAATTCAGCAACTCCTTTGACTCATTTCCCATAATGCCTGGCACACTATGGCACACAATGTTTTATAATCCTCACACCAAACCTACATCCACCATCAATACACAGACGTTTCCCCTGAACTCCCCAAACCTATCTAACAGGAAAAACACTTTTAATCATGTGGAGAGAAAAAAAAGGGGCAAACCTGACATTCTCCTCGAACTGTTTTCAGAGAGAGATCCGGGCAAGAGGGGTTATCCGGGTCAAGACAGAAAAAGGGGGGGGACTTGATAAAATGTCTGCTATTAAAAGAATGATACAGATACTTGGTAGGAAGTAAAACTGAATATATTGCTGCTTGACAGGAGAGTGCTCACTAGAATTCATATCTGTGTTTTATAATGTTCTGATGAAGAGCTTGGAAGGTGCCGATGACAGCGCATGCTCCTCTTGAAATAGCCAGCGCTGAGAGGTGGAATATTTATGTTAGCAAGGTGTGGGGTTGGCTGCTGCCGCTTTGAACGTCTTGTCTGTTTTACACTGATTTGAAGGGAGTTGCTGCATAAAGATAATACACAAACCAGCTGACCTTTTAATTACCGATGGGGGACCAAGGTGTGCAGCCAACTCTTGCTGCTTTAGTACTCTTCATGGCTCTGTGCATTTTCTTTTGAGGGTAAGCTATATGCTGCCTGGAGGGGAACGTAAATACTAATTAACCTCAACATGAGCCCTGGCCCTAAAAATTAACCTCATGTGGGCAAAGTGTGGGGTCTGCTAAATTTAACAGTGTTCAACGAGGAAAGACGAGTGTGTAAAATGAAGGAAAAACCCAGAAAAAAATGAAAATCTTTACATTTCAAATAAAAATTGCATACAGGCTTAGCAAGTTTGCGTTATGCCTGGCTGCCTTATAAAGGTAATTCAAAGATTTACATACAAGTAGCGATTTGGTTGGGTGAAGCATCTGGTGCAATTGCTGTTAAAGTATTTACTCAGAAACAGAACGATTAAATAGATTTATTTATGCCACAGCCATTTAGCTGGGAAAGGCAAGGGGATTCGTCAAGTAGGGAGTTCTTTGAAGTGAAGAGAGAACTGCAGAAATCTTCTCTGCAGCTGCTCTCTCCCCCTGCGCAGGATAGGTAAAAGCCTGGGTCTTTGAAATGTCTCCATCAGCTCATTGGAGAAAGCCAAAAGTATCTTTGGCACTCGGCACTTATTTTCATATTGTTGGCACTTCAGGGAAGCCCTCAAGGTTTAGTGGAAAACATTAAAAAGGCTTTCATCATGATGCATTCGAGAATCTATGTAACTTAAATTCCACACATTTGCGTGCCACTCCAGAGTTTCTCCAGAAGGACTCTCCCACGCTGGCCAAGGCATTGCAAAATCTTTGAGGAATTGTCATTAACAGGTATTGTAAGCAACATGAAGCATACCTGAATGGTTGTCGCATGACATCTGTCTGTCTACTTTTGTTTAAGTAGAAAATCAGACAGATGAGATGTAAACACAAACCTCTATGACTGAATTACATTTATTTAACACTTAACGGACATATTTGTCACACTGATCATCTTGGAACACCAAAAGAAACTGTTTTTACTCCACGTCTTTACAAAGACTCCAAAAGTGGAATCCATTCTTATTGTGTAGCAGGTTTCGGGTCATTAATCAGTATGCTGGGGTATAATGTTTCAATCACCTGTGCCATAATGTTATTCAGACTTTAAACAAATGACACTACACCTTCCAAAGTAACTGCCATAGCAAACATCAGGCCTCACAGTCATTATTGGGCTTACCAGACTCAAATATGTGTTATGTGATGTTAGGCCACACCTCAGAAAAGGTTCAGACTACTACAGAGACCAAAACACCGAACTGTTAAAGCTAACACTCCATCAACTGATCAATTCTTGAAATTTCTGCATCTTCACTCAATAGGAGACCAACCTATCCTGTTGCTCAACAAGTATTGTGATAATAAAACGGCAGCATTGCTGTTTACACAACCTTTACCTACTAATAATGACTTCATATCCTGACCCATCAAGGTAGAGAGAGGATGTTATCAAGGTTGTCCCCTTAGCCTTTCCCCTTTTACACTCTTTAAAGTAAATTTGGGTTAGTTGATAATGGGCAATCTACAGAATAATGGATTTTAATTGAAGATGTAGAATATGAGACCAGACTATTTGTGGATGACATTTTGCTCATCCTAAGAAACCCAGTATCCAACTGCTGATTCACAGAGTTCACTTTGAATGCCTTGCTAATAAATATGTGGAAGTTTAGATCCCAAAAATACTCTCCAAAATGTATAAAAGTAGTGGTTGTGATACTAAGACAGTTAAAGCAGATCTTGAATTGATGGGCCGCATTGCCACTAGACATGATAAACCAAACGGAAACGATAAAAATTAATTTACTCCCCCAGTTCCTGTATGTATTTCAGTCACTTCTAGTTGCAGTTCCCTATAATAATAATAAAAAACCTCAGTGAATGGAATAGGATGATCTCAAGAGTTGTGTGGAACAGCAAGAGTCCTCAGATAAAAATACAAGACTTTACAACTATCTACAGATAAGCAAACTATTTCATTGCCACGGAAATAGAACCACTGATGTGAATGAGTGCAGTTCAAAATACTACTACAGCCTATTAGTTATTTATCCACACTGAGATCCTTATCTGGATAAGTCAAACCAATGTTACAAGGTTGCCCTGATCTCACCTTGAGAAAAATGCAAGAACACTGAAATAGGCTTCATATGATCCCAAGTTTAAACCATGTGGTCGAGATATTGAGCTAAAAGGAACAACAGTAAGTGCTTAGAATCTTTTATTCACTACCAATGTCAAGCAGAAATGGATCTGAGGATGATTGTAATGATATTTGGAAAGGCTAAGACTACCAAATCGAGATCCTTGTGAGATTTCTGCTAGAAGAACATAATAAGATACTTAAAATAATACTGGAATTTAAACATCCAGGTTTTCAGAGACAGGGTGAATGTAGGGGTGTGGTAAATCAATGGCAGACCATTTTCATAATTGGTCTTGCCCTTAAATGATCCCATTCTGGAAAGAGATTGTTAAAGAAATAATGAACATCTTTTGAATAGAAGTTGGTTTCTCTTTTGTCACATTATACCTAGACTACACATGGACTACATACTATATGATGTCCTGGTACCCTATGTGGCTTTGGGATGTAACCTACTGAAAAACTCATCCCAACCCATCTTTTAACCTGAAAACTCTAATGAAAAACAAAGAAAGTTCAGTATCATCCTGCTTGCCAACTCTGTGTCTAATCTTAACAGATAATGAGACACTTTATTCTAATGTTTTACAGATCTAATGTGAAGAACAACATTTTCATCCAGATGTTAATGCAGTCTACAAATATTTAAAGCCTAACTCAGATCAATATTGATTCTTATGGTAGCAGCTGTGCATCATAACAGATTAAATGCAGCCAGATAAAATGCAGCCATCTTTAATCTAGGAAGCCGTGTTCATCTGATGGTTGCTTTTCTTTACGTTCTCCGTCAATGATCAGCTTTGCAGCCACCAGCTTGTTCAATGGGCAGAAGTTGATCCCTCTCATTGGCCACGCTGTTTCGTAAGCCTTGTCAGAGACCACACAACAGATCTTCTGGTACGACTAAATATACAATTTGACTTGGATTATTCCGCATGAGTGTTTGTTTTGATTTGTTTTATGGACATTTTGTTCCAAACAACCTAATTGTGTGACAATGTGGGTCCCTTACTGAAAATCTGTTTTCTGGGAAGATGTTGAGTCATTTTTTTTTGTGCCCTTCCCGGCCTTTCATGCTGTGTGAGGTAAAATTATCATTTGGGGGAAGGATTAGTGTCTTGAACCGTAAACCTGTGTCTTGTTTTGTAACTTGCGTCTAGCCTTTTGGAGCGGACGGCTGGTGCGACACCATCAACAACAGGGCCTACTGCCAGTATGACGGAGGAGACTGCTGCCCGTCCACACTCTCCACCAGAAAGGTACACAAACAGACATTTCCAGCACTACACCTCCTGTCTGCTCTATTTACACTCAAAAAGAAACACTGATTTCCATTGCTTTAATACCACCGGGTTTGTTTTGTTCGTGTTTTTTAATAATAAAACTAGATTTTTCGGTTCAAATAAAACCAACTTACAATTTCAGTCCACTTCGTTTAAAAAATGGCAAAGTGTTATTTGGCTCACGTCTTGCAATCAAGCTTCGAGCTTAGACGCCGAAGCTGGATTCAAAGCCAGATTCTTCCTGTTTACAGTAGTAGAAATCTGTCTCTTTTGGCACGAGCACTGTGCCTCTAAGCAGGAGACTTCTGCTAAGCAAACAAACACTGATCCCTGCTACTTTCCCCTCTCTCCTGTTAACGGCTGCACCTATTTAGTCTCCCTCATCTGTACTTAAAACAACAGAGGAGACTTGTGCCCTCTAGCTTTTCCACTCAGATTGTAAATAAGCAGGTTTTCATCACCCCATGCTGCTGTACACTTTCTCACCTTTCATATTAGGCCACTATTGCTCCACTGCAGTACTCAGGGTTTAGGACATCAGAGCAGGGCATGATATAGCAGATGTGTATTAATATCCCGCTGTATTACTTTGGCGGTGTTCCTAAATAAACTCTTATTTAAAGCATTGAGAAACATTTACACTGTGAATTTAAATGCATTTAAAAAAAGAAACACTCGGTTGCAGGTCTAATCAATTTGAGGAGTATGTTGGATGTCTTAGTGTTTATCCGTCCTAACATGCTCTCCCTGGTGACAGCTTGTTCGTGCTCACTACAAGATGCAAACGTATCACATCACACTAATTGCTCTAAATGATTGCTGTATATATTGGGTGGCTAAGAGGAATGGTATGAATAATAATGAGCAAACCCAGGTCAGCCAGTGGTGGAAACCCGGCCACTCATTCCCTCAACTGCTTCTATATAAACACGTCTTTTTTTCCTATTTTTCTGTGCTTTCATGCGAACTTCTCTCCCATGTAGACATTTGGGAAGTCGCCTCCCCCCCTCTCTCCTTCCCTCCCTCCTTTCTTTGCAATATACCCTATTTGGCTACTGTACAGCCACATATTCATGACACTCATTCAGGGGGCCCTGCCTATTAATTCCAATGGCCTACAGTTGGCTGAGCCTCCGCTGTCTCCTTCATGTCCGCAGCACGCCATGACTCACTGGCAGCTCCTTCCTAAATAGAGAAGGAGTTCAGCGAGTCTGTAGCTGCCGTCATAATAAATGAGCTGCCAGACTGCCACTAACTGCTCTTTTACGGGGGAAGGGGGAGGTGAAGGGTATAAGTGTGGGAGCAGCGAGGTGTCTGACGGTCTGCGGTTTGCTCGGCCACTGTAAAACAGCAGCCACAGCGAGCGGGGGTCGTTCGGAGGAAGTGAACTAAACCGCCGTGAGAGTCAGCATCCTGACTGCCACCGCGGCTCCAGCAGGGCGATGGAGCGGAGGGGGTATAATGAATGATTAGTGGGTTTGTTTACAGAACTCTCTGTTTCTACGTGGCTCGACTTATGCAGGTGTAGGAAATTACAGGTTTTTAACACGGCGTGACCCACATCACATATTTTCTCTGCTGCCACACGAGAAAAAAAGCCATAATGTTTCATGCCAATTTGCATCAGTTCCAGTATTTATTAATCGTAAACACACACAGATGATGATGAGGTGAGCTGAAGTTTTACCTTCTCCTGCACCTAACATGGCCATGACTTTACAGATCCAGCAGGATAACTCACCCGCATCTGAACTACATCAAATATTTGAATCCATATTCATATCTATTAGTGTCTGGATCGGTCCGATGGGGCCAGCTGCCTCCTTTTTATGGAGCTCAGGCAGTACTGGTTTTATTTACAGGGGTAGCTGCAGCGATGACAAGGAGGGAGGGATACACGAAAGATGATTCAGGTGGGATTCAGTCATTGGCCAACAGGGAAAAGCTCCAGGAGAAAAAGATCTGAGCTGATGCACCATCTATGGAAACACACAATCTTCCTTTGATTTGTTATAACTGGAGTCAGTGTTTTAGGCCGACAATAGGGCCAAAGGGTAAGAGCAGCAAAGACACAACAGAAGGGAAGACAAAGAAGCCAGACTTGTTTTGATTACATCCGAGGTTGAATTCATCACTTTGAAACTTGTTCGTCACTTGAATTCTGTGAATGTGTTGCAGTAAACATTGGGAGCCAACTTTCAAACACTCAGAAACAGCCAGAGGACTTGGCTTTTGCTCGTGTGGATGGAGCAAAAAAACAAGCCCGTTCTCTCCTTCCAACGGTTGTTAGAAGGCATCAGACGTGGAGTATTCCTCGGGCTGCTCTGTGCCTGCATCAATGAATCAAGATGAAGCTGTTAGGGAAGCATTTAATGGCCGCGCCAATTCGTCTTAAATGGGACTGCTGGCATTTTCAGTGGGAGCTGGGCCTTCAGCAGCTCGTTGGGGAAACCATTACCCGGCCATCAGCACCGTCTCCCTCCAAAAGCGGGTGCAATCAGCAGTGAAGGCCGACAAGCTGCTACCTCCCACTCTCCTTCTCGCCTTGCTTGCCGTCATCCTTATTTTCTTTCTCTGCCTCCCACTCTGCTTTCTCCCCTCTCTCCTCTTTCTTTCTCTCAATCTTCCTCTCACTCCTTCTCTCCAGGAGCGAATGTTTACATTTCTTGCAACAGACTGCTTCGCGGGGCACCAGAGTTTATTTTGCAACCTGTGGTGATGGCTCGCTTCCTAGACAAGAGCTGGCAGCCTCTTTTTGTTGATTCTTAACATGTGTTCATCCGTTCACCTCCACGGCGGTGTGTTCCTCCCTCCCTTTTCTCCCCCCTGAAGACCCTGAAGGTTTTTCTCGCCATTCAAAGGCCACGTTGAACCATTTGACATGCGCTTTATCGGCCTCCTGGGGGGGCCGTTTGAGAAACTGTGAGGAAATGCGGGGAGTACTTAGCTTTCAGCACAAACACAATGCTGCTAGGTCAGTTCAAGCAAATTTATTTTTTATTGTCTGTTTTTGCCATTCAAAGTCGTGCTCTCTGCTACAGTTGAAATGTAACAGCCCTGTTGGGAAGCCTTCTCACTGACTCGGTTTTTACTCAAAGTCCTCATGTAATGTCTCCTCTTTATCCCACTGCTTTTCATAATTCTGTTCGATTCTTTGGTTCCACTCACTTGCGATGGAAAAGGCTTCAGATTTAATCTAATTTCATGAACAACCGGTCTTAAACAAGAAAACCAAACTAATGGAATGTGTGTTTTCTTGGTTTAGTC
This sequence comes from Chromis chromis, assembly GCA_900302755.1. Classification (NCBI taxonomy): domain Eukaryota; kingdom Metazoa; phylum Chordata; class Actinopteri; family Pomacentridae; genus Chromis; species Chromis chromis. Next base: position 27,643 of record OMNN01014201.1, read on the forward strand.
ATCCATCAAAAATGACATCCGCACCACACGGCCTGAAAAGTCACATCTTGTGCTTTCCTTTGAGTTCAGCCACAGATTGAAAGATCTATAGTGGGTCTGGGGAGCCAAGCGCTGAATGTTGTGTTTATTTACTGACAGGTCATTCAGTTTGGGGCAGACTGCAATCAGGATGAGTGCACTTGCCGTGATCCGGACGCCGAGGAGAACAAGAGCAAAGCCAAACACTCGGGAGGAGGAGGAGCTGGAGGAGGAATGCAGTAAGATGGAGGGATGAAAGAAACTGAACTTGTGTTAAACAGAGTCAAACCACAGAATATACACCACAACAAACAAACAAAAAATATCAGATTTTTAACATTTTGTAACGTAAAGAATGCGATTGAAGTCAGACTTCATACAATAAAAGGCCACTTTTATTTCATCATAAGATATTTTACTGTTAAATCGCATCAAATATGAGTCATGTCGGTTTAAAACTTTGATTCCTGCGTTGACTCCAGCCAAATAGCATCCGCACATGAATATAATGTTTTGTTTCCTTGTTAAGAAGTTAAAGGTTATCTTCACTGTTGGAATTGTGAAAGAGCAGAAAATTATATTTTGAAAATTGGAGCCTTACTGCGAAAAAACTGAGGTGTAGTTCAAGTGGGGTTAAACAGTTTATCCTCTTCCCTACAAATCAAGGCATCATAATTGGATCAAATCACTATTGTAAATTGACTCAAGTACTTTTCTGGACTTGATTAGTCTCGGGATGTAGAAACCAAAAGAACTGGCTGTGCCTGAAAACTGTCCAGTGCATGAAAAATCCTCACACGAAGGGCTACTGAGGAAAAATATTAGCACAACATTGTCCATATTTAGATAACACTGAGGCACACAATGGTTGATGTTTCTCTCCCTCATAATGGCTGTCAATCCCTTTTTTTAAAAAGTCATTTTATGGCGACAAAACCAAATAGGACATGTTAACTTCAATCAAAGTCGGGTGAACAAAAGTAAAGACACAAGACCTAAAAAAAACAAAACTAACTAATCTCCTCTGTCGTCATGGCAGACCAAACAAATCCTCCCAAAGACTGAAATAAATTCAGATTTTCATGAACAGGCTTTGAATCCTTCAAGCCTACAAGCAGTTGTGTCTGACATGTAGCTGGTAGGAATGTAAGAGGATACATATCTGTAAAGACTAACATGTATAGATAATATATTTGGATCACCTAACATATCTACTAGATCACTTATTAGCCACACAGGTCAATACTCTATTTATATCACAAACCACATAGTACAAACATGTATCTGTACCGTAAAGCATATGCACAGGGCTTCCCAAAAGAGCAGCACAAAAAACACAAAAATATTATAAATAATTACTCCTACATCTAAATAAAAGGTGAGTCACATCTAATATTGACTGTACAACATAAGCACTGTGTCAAAATGACTGTCATATCATACCTAAAACAATTCCACTGAAACAAATCTGCACATAAAGCTTGGGGGGAAAAAAGACAATACTTTTGGGAAACCCAGGCGTATATTTCACTCAACACATTTCTGCTTGCATGTGTGTACATGAGGAAGGTTCTGGAGTTCATTAACCAGAAATGATTAAGTACCCCATCACAATATTGTATCTATAAAAGTATAATCATGTTCTTTGTGATATTTTACAGTACTTTATACTCTATGAAATAAATAGCAACTTTATATCAACCCTAATATTGTGTTTCTTGATTTGATTTGTGCTCATTTACAGCAGACGTGTCTTTTGTTTCTTTGCATGTAAATTGTATCTTAAATAAATCAGCTGGTTTGACAGTGAACACACACAAACAATGTTTTAGTCAGCTCAGGGCACATTACATTGACTCAGTTATTTCTAATCTAGACTAACCTTACAATGTTACAATGTTACAATTTAATTTAGCAGACGCTTTTCTCCAAAGTGACGTACATCTGAGAACCTTAAACCAAGTCTTCATACTAAAAGGTAATGATTTATGTTTGCTTTTTGTCTCCAAAAGGAAGTGGATTTTCCACAATGTAACTCTACTAACAGATTTATATCTCCACAATGAGACATCCTTGGTTTCATAACAGACTAATTGGCTAAATGAGAAAGTAAAATCATCGTCTGTCATACTGTCATGCACATATTTGTATCTTATAACATACTGAGACAGCACAGCTTTACATATGAAATGAAAGAATAAGTGGAGACAGGAACCTTTGTGCCTTCGAGCCCATCCCATGAGGCCTGTACTACAAAGCAGGATTTGAGGTTAGTGAGGTAACTCCTGGTTTAACTTCTCATTCGATGTGGTGGTTCACTTTTTATCGATGTTGGCGGCCATGACAACTTATGCTGCATACCTCACCTGCTCTAGAGAAGATTGTGTTCGGGGCAACAGATCAATACATATAAAAACACCACCTACTGACCAAAGGCATCATGATTCCTGGAAGATCCCGTGGAGCTCAGATAGTGAGAAGGTCTCTGGGGATGGCAACATTTATAGAGCTGCAAGCAATTTCAAAGTCATTTCATTGTCTTATAGGCTTTTGTATAGTGATATAATCCTAAAACAGACAGTGATTAAAGTGTTAAAGCCTTGTATGTGTTGAACTTATGAGATTTGCAGTAAGCCTGTATTTACTAGTTCGAATATTTGTATATTCTATGGTTGTTTACTTGCTCCCAAGACTGTTTAACACCACCAGGGTTGTAGCTGAAAAGAAAAAGGCAAACACACTTGTACATACCTTAATAATACATCAGAGGAGCTCATGAAATTAATGAAATACACAACTGTAATTATTGTTAGATATACTCACACCTTAGTGATATTGATTATTACCTTACACATTCTGACAGCGGGAAGTTTGCCAGCTTTCCTTCCTGCTTTAGCTGCAGCAGCCATGTCGCTACTGCATCATATTTTTATGTAGATTAATCATTTTTATATGTTTAAAGTTGGGTGTGGTCTTTCTGTCTTCTCCCTGTGCCTGCATGGGTTTTCTCCAGGTACTCTGGCCTCCTGCCACAGTTCAAAGTCATGCATGGTGGGTCTATAAGCCGTATGTAGGTGTTGGCCCTGTGATGGACTGGTGACCTATTCATACACTGCCTCTCCTCCACTGTCAGCTGGGATATACTTGAACCCCCTGAAAGCCATAGGATAAAGTGGGTGTAGCTAAATGGATAGATGGATATTGGTTTAGGATTATAGTTAGCCTTGCTTGTGAGAAATATGCAGCTCTAGACCTGTCCACGTTTATGACTGGTCATTTGGTGCCAAAACTAAACCTTTTATGTGAACATGCCAATACTGTGGCTACATTCAGGAACCCTCTGAATCTGTTCATGAGCATTTTCTTAGGTTGAAAAGATGTTCAGACTAAACAACTATGGTCACCAGTGATACGAATTTCAGAACAGGTTCTAAAGTGGAACATTTTTCACTGACTGAACACGTTAACTGAACATTTATATTTAGAAATATTTCACCATGGCTTGCCATAGTGAAAATTTTCGTCTGCTAATGTGCACGTAGTAGCATATTGTCATTTTGGAGGCCACTCAACAACAAAAATAAGATTTTGCAACAGATGAGCAATCAAAAACACAATAATTTCCACACGACATTATTGATAACCCCTGAGCTTCTTACTGAGCCAACCAGCTGTTGCAAAAAAGAAACACACACTACAGACTTAGATTGCTCACATTGGAAGCACAGAGGTGTGTTCTAACTTCAAAGTAGAAGAAGCTGTCACACCAATGGACTTAATGTACTTTTGAAAATGGTCGTAGCAAGCAAAGGGTGGATCTGACTGAGAACTCGAGGACACTACAACAATACAAAAGCAACTTGTCAATCAAAAGTTAACCCTGTTTTTATACATACTCTGCTTTATCACCTGTTTTCCTCGAAATGGGACCATAAATTATAACATAAACGTGCTAAATTGAAGCAGATGTAAAACTACTGATAGAGACCATGAACTCTTTAGAAGAATGTTGACTGAGGTAACAGATCAAGGGATCAGTAGGGTCATTGACACCTTATATGAAACATTAAATGTGTTAAATATACCTCTTTGCATTGACTGCATTTCACCGAACAGTGCAATATGAGTTTGGAGAAGCACCTTCACACTAATCAATACCGTCTGTCAACCTAAAACTGAACAAATGATCTCAAACAAATTTGTGTTTTGCGACACATTGATGGTGTAACTCCATTTTAGCTGATTGAAAAGAGGACGAGAAAAGGTCTTTTCATGAACATCCCCCAGTTTTCAACTAGGAATCGACACATTCGGTGCTCACCGGGTTGCCTTAATGACTTGATAACCACTGTTATGTCACCACTTAGCGTGAATGTGGTTGTTGAGCTCAGTGAAGCCAGATAATGAAAGGATATCTTGGGTATGTTGAACATTCTTTGCAGGTATTGACGTTCTGATATCTGATGTTTAGGCTCTCTCAGGCTTTTTCCACTTCATTATAGCTCTGAGGGCTACACAGACACCAGAATCTGCTGCAGTATTTTGCTTGACATGGTTTGGCTTCATGTGTGAAATGCCAGGCCAGCATTTATCCCAGACAACACTTTCCTTCTCTACTCAGACTAAGTGCAAAATTGTCTATATCCTTGTCACAGATATAGACATTAGATCTGTCCGTTCAGTTGGCTGACGTCTTTGTGAACCCTCTCTTATAAAATTCCAAAACAATCCACATTTTCAACAACCATTACACTTAAAAACTTAAGTATACCCTGAAATATGTCTGTACAGCCACACTTTATAATATATTCTTTATTGTTCTTGGAAGTAGCAAAGATCAAAGTGAAAAAGTTGGGTTTATGATGCCACAGACGGTATATCATGCAGATAGTAGATGGTTGATTCACATGTTTCTCAAAGGTCAAATGGGTCTCTATCTTGTTGCCTTTTTTGTTTCATCTTCAAGTTCACCTCACAACAAAAGGTCATTCAAGTTCCAGCTAATAGCATGTAGCATCTTTAGATCAAAATCAGACCAAAGTCAAACCTTCTGGAATCAGTGCATTCATCTGCAAAGACTAAGATACACGGCAGATATTACAGTACGATATTGTATCTACTAAAGCACACATTAATGTTGTAAAATATCACCTGTTGTACATTTATATACAGAAGTAAAACACTGTACTTTGCTCTATTGTGATGCATTTATGAAATACTTTGCTGCCTATACAAAAATCTACAAGCGTTCATTTTAGTATTCACATATGAGATTTGTTAAAAATTAACAAGCTAATATACATCTGTGTTTCTTTGACATCAATCTCCCACATGGCCACTGCACACAGCTAAAAGAACACATAATAATAGAACAACTCAAGTCGAATAAAAGTAAAAATACACTCACAGTAAACACACTGGATTAGTGGACATTTTCAAAAAGATCTTTTTAAAGACATTATTCTATGAACATACAGAGATGCAGCGGAAAACATTAAGTTAAATTACAGATTCAATACAGAATTATCACTTTTAAAGCATTCATTAGTTAGATTTGATGTTTTAATCGCGTGAGAGCTTTTAAAATGATAAAAAATACAGTTTTTGGCAGGTTATTTAGTACAACTCCTTTACAACAGCTTCATTTCTAAATGCAATCAACACTACATTCAGCAGGTTAATCACTAAAACCCTATGATAACGCTATGTACAGGTTTCCATTTGAATGTCTAAACTACCAAAATAATTCCCCTCAGACTACCCTGTTATCTAGTTCTACCTTTCTTTATTTTGCTTTTCAGTAAAGCTCCATCTGCTTACATGCTACCTCTTCTTTTCTATAGAAACACACAGAACTTTGTAAAATACTGGCTATTTTTTCTCCAGTGTCGCTACATGACAATTCCTTCAGTATGTTGCACTGCATTAACTTCTCAACACGTTCGAATGACAAAAGAAAAATCTGGACTATAACTACTTGTTCATGAGGCAGCCTTCATTCAAAATATGTACAAGGAGAAGTTAAAAACCGCATGTCTTGATGAATAAGCAACGGAGCAACCAACGTCAGGACTGTTCACAGATACTTGATGTCGAGCCCGAGTGTTCACCTGCTGGGTGTGCTGAAGTTATCCATAATAAATGTGCGCGGCAAGCATCAGAAGCAGTGAACCAGTAAAATATTTATACGTAGCAGTGGCTGGAATGTGCCAGTGAAACCGAAGCTACAATGAGTTTTAACTGGAAAATCTTTATAGGACGCAGAATCTCCTGAGTCCATTTTTCATGTAAACTTTACAAGAAACCAACTTTAGGTTGTAAATCAGGTCTAAAAAACAACTAACTGCATCCAGGCCGCCAACAGCCACCATCACTGGCTGCTCTTTAGCCAGTTGCTCAACATCAGGATGTGCCTTGTGTCATATCTCTCCAAAACCTCTAAAGATATAACTACGTTTGGATTTAAACAGGCACAAAGGAGCTGATGTATGTCCCAGATCTGACCTTTTAATATCTGACTGAAAATGTCAAACCTAAATGAAACCAGCTTTTCCTGTCTGGATGACAATGTAGATTAAAATTTTGTGACAGAGAAGAAAATAAAATAGATTTAAAATGGAGATTGTCAAGTCCAACAAAAAAAGGAAAGTAAAATTAATTATATTATATCATTGGCGAAAACAAAACAAAATAAGGAAATACCATTTCCATTACCATTAATTTGCATAAAACTGGGGAAATATTGTCTTGAGGGTCAGAGCTGTGTTCCAAATGGTGTTTAGAGTCCATCCATTCCTGCCTTGCAATATTTTATACTAAACATAAACTTAAAATGTTAAAATTTAGGCACATCAGCCTTTAATTGAGTGAAAACTTAGTCTTGAATGCAAAGCGAACAGTTTGGTTTTATGCCTGCAGCTGCTTCATGTACTAGTGCTTTGGTCCATAAGATTCTGATTTTCATCAAAGACAATATTTATCATTATATAGCAGCCTTATACAGGAATGGCCAGTGAGAACTGATCAAAGTCATGAAGGAAAGACATTTTTACCGTGAAGCTTATATCAAGAGTTCTTGTGTCAAGAACGCATCAAGACTGCATTAATTTTAACTCATCGTTGCCAGGGAGGAATGGACTTCAACTGCTCAGACAAAGCTCAGCAAAGAGGTTTGAATTAACACAGCTCCAGTCTAGGCTCCAGATGCCATAGTACATAAAATATATTTGCTTCTGGTGCCAGTAAAGCTAAATAAAATAAATTACATTTCAAATAATGTGAAGCTTTTGTGTATGAGACCATAAATGCATATAAGTTAGAGAAATACATGTAAAACCTGCATTTTATTATGTTATTTGTTGGATTTGACAAATCTCTCACACTCCTGTAGACATCCAAACTGAAACCTAAACCTTTAGAGCTCCTTAGGCTCACCGTAGTCGTTATACATGACAGCAAGCGTTTGCTCGTCACAGGCCTTGTGTACATCCTGGCCCATGTCTGACCAGTTCAGCCCAAAGGCCTTGGTGTCAGTGTAACGGCAGGACAGGAACTTGAGGGACATCCTGCGAAGGCCGATTTTCGATTCCTGAAGGAGACCCTTACACCATGGGGACAGTTCATCCAACTGGGAGAGGATGAGGCCGGCCTTCCTGTTGGGACAAACAAGATATAGGATTGAAGTGTGTTTGTGTATGACTTCAACACCTTGATGATATCTATAAACTTATTGAAAAGAACAAAAACCAAACACAAAAAATCACAACTGTAATTTGCCAGTTAGCAGCTAGTAAATGCAGTGAACTGTGGGAAACGCTTCCAAACAGCTAAAGGTGTTGATAATCTCATTGTTAATAGTCTTGACTCCTCTCTTTCTGCTATTTAAGTATTACCATTTTCAAAATCTCTACCAGAAACAATGACAACACCATCTGGCAAAAGTGTATCACACTGAAAATTTTAAGTTTTACTTTAGTGTAATAAACAAGCCCAGTGAATAATCGATTTTAATGTAAGTGGTCAGCTTTCTGCATGCAAATGTTCCACCAAAACTATTCCCCTGTTGAGTGAACACCATCAGTGCAGCCTGTTGCCCAGCTCATAATGGTTGTGATAGGTGTGAAGAAATACAAACATACCATAGCTTTCATTTCCCCTATACCTGAATGACTGTGCAGCCAGACCATTCTACACACCACTGTGCCAGCATTAGAAAATGGTCTGACTATGTGACACTCTAGTGTTGATGCACATTAACCACAAGACACATTTGACTGTCTGCACTCCATAAATCACACAGAACCTCTGCTGTTGTTTTAGAGTGACATTGCTGTATGACAGAAACTAAACCCAACCTATCCATTGCTTCCTCTTGTCTGAAGCAGCTCGCAGGGTAAGGTGCACTGTTACTGACACATTCCAACTTGGACCCAAAGCACACAAGTGGCAGCTGAAGCTCTGGGTAGGAATGATGACAGTGAAACAGTGGAAAAATGAATGAATTTAGAAATGAATGGCCATGGCAAGTGAAGAGCTGGTCCTGTGGCAGAAAAATCAGCTAATGGACAGTTCTGATGGCGTGGGGAGACAGAGGAGAGACGGTGAAATGCTCAAACCTTTCTTTTGGCCAAACCAGACCATCTGAAAAATCATCCCCACTAGTAACACGATGCACATAAACACATCTCATAGGGACACCGAGTGCAATAAATTACTATTAAGCCTGATGCAGCCTCTTTGGCCCTTGTAGTGAAACCTTGTCAAGTGTTTGTCTAAAGTCAGAAAATGGCAGCGGGAGAAGATTTCATTCATTCCACACACAGTTTCTCCTCATTCTTCAGCCAAACCAGCACTTCTACAGCACGGTGTCCCCATTCTGCCAAGCCACAAGTCTGCTGGACGCATCACAGTCACCAGAGCCACAACACTTTGTGCTGATGAACTGATGACACATCCGAGCACCCAGACTACACACTCACTATGTATCAGTTAAATGAAATTAATGATCATACTGACGGAATGAACAAAGAGCATTAGTTCACTTGTAAATGTTTTTACATGTCTGTAGCTCTAACTCTCTTTTCAAAATGCGCAGAAGAATGCAAAAACACATTTTCTACTAATCATCACTCACCTCCTTGTTGTGGAGAAGATGTGATGCTGCAGTGATGATGATGATGTTGATGATGTCATGCATGCAGGGACAGATGGGTATGGAAAAATAAAAACGATGATAACAAAGATGACACTTAAACAAAAGGGAGACAATGGCGGAGAAAACAATGGAGCTGATGATCCTCAGTGGTGATAAGAACAATGGCTGATGATTGTAAAGATAAAATAAAAAAGCAGTGATGCTCAAAACCAATATTGCTTTAAAGGTTGAGTTTACCAAAAGACACAAAAATGCTGCAAGTTCATTCTTGGATTTTCAAAGTTCATCAGCACATGAAGCAGAAAACAAACATTTGATATGATCAAAAACTCCAGAACAGCTACTACTTGAAACTGCTGTATTCAAGAATGAACTTTGAACTCAAGATCTCAGTCCCTAAAGTGCATCTGTTCTACCATGACAACTAAGCAAGCTACATATGCTGATGAAAACAATGTAATATGATCAAAAGCTTGAAAAGCAGAATTAACTACTATGAGATAAATATTTTCTTCCTTAAAGGTGCTTATATGCTCTAAAATAGACCACAATGCAGGACATAGCGAGACACGTGAAAACACTTCACCCTGCACGGGTTGAGCGTATGCAGGTGTGCTCACATGTGCAGCTGGCACTTATGGTCTATTTTGGGCTTTGATTTTGAACCACAGAGACGTGACCTAAGGACACAGTTAGACACAATGTACACACTGACAACCTCTGACAAGTGGAAAATATTGATTATCCTGTTGCAGTGCTATGTTTTGCTGAAAAACCTTTTGTCCTGGCAGTCATGTGGATATTACTCTAATATTCTATATACTCTAACTCTATATTGATGTATCAGCCACATCAATATTGTTGCAGAATGAGCAGACCCCTCCATGACAACAACACTCCCATATAGCAGCCCAATCACCCAACTGGATAATATACCCTATCACACTGCAAAAACTACTCAGGAATGGCTCAAGGAACATGACCAAGAGCCCAAAGTGTCAGTTAAGGTTAGCCCAATGCCACAATCCTCAGGACTAGGGATGTCCCAATCAAGTTTTATTTGCCCCAGATCCAATCTGAGTCATTTAATATTATGTATCTGCCGATATCCATTTTCTCAGGTATTACACACTTCAGTGATTATGGACTAGTACCTGGTTGTGCCACCAGTATTACTGTTAAAAACTGTAGTGACCAGAGGAGGCGGCCTGTTCTGTGTTGGAAATCAGAGAGCCTTCATGGGGTTTAGCTATTAAGGGACACCATGACAAAGTCTTCTGTGATGCTTAATGAACTCTGACTAGTGCAGATGTGTTAAATCAATCTCGACTTAACAAGAATAATGTTCCTATAGGTCAGTGACATATGTAGCAGAAGTCTTTGTGGCCTGTAGCATGTGTTCGTAGCTTTAAACAGCAGTGTCAGCAGAAGACAAATGTCTAGTGTGCTCAATTTGAGTTATAAATCAATCAATTATTAACTGATCTTGTTGCAATAAACAAGAAATTTATGACACCTAAGTGACTGCGGACGTAAACAAAGGATCTTGTTTAGATTTGTGCAGATAACAATCAGTTAAAAATTGCCCTTGATTGAAGATCCCTACTCTAATAGTACGAGACACCACAGGATACCTCCAGAGATCCATGACCTGACAGGCCAGTGCTGTGTTGGTGGTACAAGGGGGACTTACCCAAAATTAGGCATGTGGTTTTGATGTTGTGGCTGATCAGTGTATATTTGAGCCTCACCTCTTTTGGAATGTGTTTATGCAGATCTGAGCTTTCTGTCTGCACCCATCTTAGCACAATGGAGACAAATTGAATTAGTTTTTGGTGCTCAAAACACTGAAAAATCATATTTTACTGCCACTGTTTGGATAACCCACAGACCTCACTGTCAACAGTTTTTATAGGAACTCCTGTTTAGCAAACAAACAGCCCCCTATGCCAGGGGTTCTTCTGCTGCACCACAGCCTCTGTGGCAATATGTGATAATTACAGAGGAATAGTAAAATGTTGTGTAACAATAACAGAAACAGACAAGAGTTATAGAGCAAACATTCTTTTTAATGTCTGTTGTACCGCTGGGCAGATCGAATTTCAGCCATCAGGAGCTACTGATCATACTGATCATTCCTTGGTTTCACTTTGGAGCTACAAATATTAATTTTAGATTCGGTCAAAAGTCCCAAACAAAACCAGCACCAAGATACACAAAACTCAAAAGTTGTCCATTATGGAACAAAAATTAGAATCATTCAACAGCCAGTCATGTAGTAGAACTCAATTAACCAAGTCTTACAGTTTAGCTCCAGTTGGACAGCAGGAGACTGTATCACTTTCTGTCACTGTTTATGTTCCTTTCACCAACTTAACTGTTCTTCACTACATTTGTGAACAATATTTTTCTAAAGCATTAGTGATAACATCTGCATGTCGCTAAGTGAACTTCTTGTGGCTGAACTAGAATAAACACACAAAGAGCAAACTGATGTCAGACCTGCAGACACACACATGCATGAACTAAGTATGTAAGTGCATTGAGATACACAGACCACACTCAAACACAAGAAACCATATCAGTATACAATATATCTGGTGACGATTATATTTAATCAACGCTTTCTTCTTTTTTTTATCTTTCTCTAAATCTTGCCACATTCTTTATGAAGGCTATACAGGCATCTGGCTGTGTTACATCACCATGCTGAACTTAAACAGCGTGTATGTTTAAGGGAGATAGTGAAGGCTGTAAAAATGTAATCACAGAAAAAGCATCAGCTCATAATGCAATAAGTGGCACATGGTCCGGTTTGGATCGATGTGCAGTTTGATCTGGATCCGAACTTTGGCCTTGGATAAAACCAGCCATTAGACGTAAGCAAGAAAAGATGTTTCATATTTGTACCTTGTGTGTTCCAGTCTCTGTGGCAAACTAATATCCGCTTGTCAGACTCCTGTTCAAATGATAAGCCGCAAGTCTTTTTTTTCACTTTTGATTTATGCTGATAAGCTGCAATTTTTGAACTGACTAACACGCTGTAATAATACAGACACTGTGGCCTGTGGATTCTACTACATTTCATCTCCTGTCTGACACCACATTAACTGCTGCTCTGTAAACATATAGCACATCACCATATTTCCTAGTATGTGTTCGTGTTATTTCTGGAAAATGAGCGCACTCTTTACGCCACAGTTCCCTTCAAATGGGCAAAACAACTTCAGTCGAACATATTTCTGCGTTATTGTTGGCATTCCTGTCTAATTTGCAAATCATTTTGCACGTAGAGATACATGAGAAGCGACATCCTCTTTGCAGTTGTCTGGCTAATATAAGTACTTTGTATATATTATTGAATTGTTTTTGGAATCACACTGTATTTTTAATGTTACATGAACATATGGACACCCAGCAGGACAACATCCCCTTTTGCAAATGCATGTCGACAGAGCCATAACAACAATTTTAACAGCCTAGGTTATGTTTTCTGCTCTGGAAACTGCAGAGAGTCAATTTAATGATGTCAGTCTCGTCGGACAGCCTGTCGGCAGACAAGAACCCTTGTGTTGTCCTGGTAGTCTGCTGCCATACTGTCATTCATATCATTTTTCTGAAACCTCTTTATGTTCCCAATATTTTGCCACAGATTTCAGTGGTCTGAGGAAATCGTGATATTTATTTATTTTAAATAAAGAAAAAAAATGTGGTTTGTTATGCTTTCATTTTTCAGGAAAGCTGAGGAACGTTTCGCAGGTTCCAAATAGCAACGGTTGTCACCATAAATCCCTGTGCATGTATAGGAGTGGAAAATGGTCTCCAAGATACAACTTGAGTTCCCCGAAAAAGGACACAAACCCCAAATGTTTGTGTGGCTTCAACTGCACACATAGAAGCAGTGTAGACACATGTGCACAGTTATATGCATGTACATAATATGTAAATATATACACATAGACATGGACACAGGGTTTTAATACCGTCAAATTACCAAATAGAAAATTTGAAAACATTAAATAATTTTTTTGTATTTGCTGTTGAATGACATCATTTTCCTTCAACTGACTGAGTGGGTTGATTTATTCATATTAAATGATCCAGAAACATGCAGGCTGTGTAGCCATTAGGTGTTAGAACAACAAATTAAACAGTAGCAGAAAAAGAATCTATAAAAACAACAAATAAAAACATCTTAAACCAACAAACAAACACTCGAGATCTTCATGGGCCACCTGAGGACAGACTCAATCTAAACAGACCTGATTATAATTACACTTGTTCCAAACACATCCAGCTAGAAAGAGAACACCAACGGTGACATGATGTACCACCAGTTAATGAGCAGCTGGTTGGTCGAAACACATGCAAACCCACTCTCCGTGTAGGATCAAAACACAAGATTACATGATGGTTATGATGCACCATGTTATTGGAGCTCATAGTGAGTCTGCTCACATCCACTTAGGAATTAGACAAATTGACAGACAAACACAAGACCAGCCACAGGTCTCAGCTACTGGGACCTGAGTGGATTCACCCCAAAATATCAAATGTTAGAAGCAGAGTAGCAGACACTGGGCGCAGACATTAAACTCATTTTCTGTTTAAAATGTTGCCATACAAAACAGTTTAACAGTGTTTATGAATTTGTTTTTGGCATGACAACTTCTAAAATCCCCTATAGAGAACAATATTATCCACTTTAGTGACAGGTCTATATCTAAAATGGGAATCTGTCATATGACTGTTTGCTCTTTTAGACATTTTTCATGATATATGTCTCACGGGATGACCCCGTGAAGACCTTTGTTCCCATAACAACGCTGATACTGCTAAATTTCCAGCAGGACTTCAGGCTCTGTAGTCTGGAACTGTCTGGAACTGTCTGGACAACAGGACTCGCAGCAATTTTTTGGGGGGAATCTCATGAAAGTCACTTACCATAAACAGTTTTATCAATTTAACACAAGCAACTCAGGACAAGTGTGTGCATCTTAAAGAGCCCACATTATAATTTTTTCATTTTTTCATGTCCTTTAGTGTGTATTAAGCTGCTTTTTGTGCATACAAAACAGGGCTCAAACTAACTTTTCCATAACTTTCTTGGTCACACCAGCAAATGATTTGGTCGCCCCTCCCCCACCCCCTTGTTTTGGTTCAACATTGCCACAGCTATTACCGCAGTCGATCATGTTTCTATAGTCAAAACTGTGATTGCTACTAAAATTTGAACCATCAAGACTGAATGTGGGGCTACTTCTTCTTCTTAACTGACTCAGTGGAGATCTCTCTGCCTGCACCTGAACACTTTTTATCAGCAGGTGTGTTTCCCTCTCCTCCAGCCTCCTCCTCTCTCCTCACTGGGTTTAACATAATCGACTGTAGATCATTTCATCATTGGAACACATTAACAGTGAAGGCAGGGAGAGACTGAGTCAATGAGGCAGAAACAGTACTATTTCCAACCACACTAACTTGTGCAGTGGCTACCTGTGCCGACGGAACGAACCAGGTCAGCTAACAATCATGATTCACTCGCACAATGTGACCATATAAAATTTCAACTTGCACACTCTCAAAAAAGGTCACACATGGAGCCCTTCCCTTTAGGAGCAACTGCACTAACTTGCCTGAACAGTAAAATGCTGCATTAGCAACAAAGAACTACAAATATCAAACTAGATAGCAGGTATATGAAGGGAAAAGTTGTCTGTAGAAAAGACTTAATTGAGACTTTATCTTCTTATAAGAGTTCTTGTAATTGTGTATTTTAATGTATTGGTACTTTTACTCAAGTCAATGATTTGAGACAGAAAAAAGCGCTTCCTCCACACAAACTCATTTATAACCTTCAAATTATTATGTAATTTGGTACATCTTTTATTTGCGTTACTTTGCCAAATAAACCGTCCTCTTCAAAATTCCCTGGCCTCAGTTTATAACACAGGATTTCTCTCAAATATTTGAAGACTCCAGCTTTAAGGTCTGCTTCAATCTTGAGTTGTGATGAACTTTTGCCTTTGAGTTTGTGCTTTTGACAAATAACAAGTTTAGCTAGTAGATACGAATCAGGAAGTTTCATTTGACGAATTAGCTCAGGTAGAACTTTTTATGTTTATCTATAATTTGTGAGGCAACTGAAATTT
>OMNN01014215.1:2537-13423 GCA_900302755.1 Chromis chromis
GGTAATGTCCCAGTTTCCTGATTTAGGTCAACAGCAGTCGTGTGCACCGTCTAAAGCTGACTGTAATTAAATAAAACTAGTTAAAAAGTCAGCAGGAGCTCTGAACTTGAAGGGAGAGAAGAGCGATGAGAGAACGGGGAGGGGACGGCGGCTACAGTGATTAATTTCATCTTTGTTTTTCTCCTCCCACAGTTGCGGGCGAACACCATTATACAAAGTAGAAAAGGTAGCCTCATTTGCGTGCCCGTTGAATGCCTGGCGATCCCTGGGGGGAAAGGAAAGTATAAAGATTCTAATGAGCTACAGAGAGAGTTCCTGAAACACAAAGGGGCAGATAGAGACACACTGGGACGGTGCTCTGCCAGCCTTGGCAGCTCAGCTCTGAGGAGGAACTCCATGTGGACCCGACAATTGACAGCCCATCAACCATCACATTCTGTGTATCTGTCTGATTCTCCCCGCCTCACTATCTCCAGCTCACATACATGCCCTTCTCTTTTCCCTTTTCATTCATCCCTTCCTTCATATTTCTTACTTGGTGCTCAGTAAAGCCTGGCAGATCATGCTTGCGACAAATACAGTTTAGTGGATGCACCAAGCAGCAAACGATCACTACTAGAGATTATAAGCTGAAATTGGTCACTCAGTCACAATTTGGGCTTTTCATACTCCAATCTAATAAGTTTGCAGACACCTATGATGCCAAAATAAGTGATATTACAGTGATTTTAACTACATAAAACACAAAAATCTTCTTCTTTTGGAGGACATATAACAAGTGCTGTAGTGTTGTTTTCACATCTAAATCACATTGCAGCAGGTTCAGATCAGGAACTGAATAGAACCAAAGTTTCACCTCAGGGCAGGCAATATGGCCAAAAGATCATGTCATGATCTTCTGAGGTAGGATTATGATCCACACTGAATCTAAATTTGCCCCCCAGATTTATTTGACCTTGTGTGATCACATGACTAGTTGTGCATATGGCTGACTGGATACAAGTCTTCCGTTTACAGAATAAGTTGTCAGGTTACTGTTGTGGTCGTCCTCGATGCCATTCAGCTGCCTCCACAGAGATTTGCTCGTCCCACAGAAGCTAAACTAGAATGTCTTGGACTGCAGGTGGCAACATTAGTCGGCTGTCTCATCATGAGCGGATTTTGTAGTGTCCTTGCTCCGCTCTGCAGGCTTTGGCATAGTCGCACATTAATGGGTTCTCTACCTGCTATAGGTTCTGGTAGGAGTGGCCCTCCAGCTTGCAGTGGATCCCTACGAGAGCAGCACTACCAACGCCAGCTGCAGACTAAGATGGTGGATTTGGGATCTGTCTGCGGGACACAGATTAACTGGAGGAGCAGCTGAATGACATCAAGGACCACCACAACAGTGATCTGGCTAAACTGGCCTGCAGGTAGGGAAACATGAGACAAAGACAGGCTAGGGCTAGCCTGGTTAGCAGTGACTGACCTTTTATCTGAAAAGCAGATCATATGCCAACTTAAGATCGTCCACATCTAGCATTTTTCTGCAATCGATGTACTGAATTTCCCAATTATCCACAAGTTGAACTGAGAATATTAATTAATTATAGAAAATTGTTTGGACAAACAATAACAAGTTTAAGCCTTTTTTCTTCAGAGCAAAACGCTAAACATTCCATAGTTCCAGCTCTCCAGTTGTGACGCTTCCTTTGTTTTTGTTGTTCCGACAAAAGATGACATTTGAAGACATTAGCTTGGTCTTGAAGCACCAAATGTGTGCAACAGTACAAGCAAACATGTAAAACAGAAACCTTAATAGCTAATTTTGTAGCATTAATAAGATTTACATAATAAGGTTTCTTGGAATCAACTATCCAAAAGAATAGATTCAATTCAATTTAATTCAATTTGTTGTATTTATGTAGCACCAATTTATAACTTATGTCATCTCAAGACACTTCACAACGTAACGTGAAGACTTTACAAATTTATACAGAGAAATTCAACAAATCTAAAGTTTACTTGGGATTCCGTTTGAGCAAGTATTTGGTAGACAAGTTGAAATGATCAAAATCAACACACGTCACCTGCCAACCAGTCTTGTTCAGAATCAAAAAAGTCTGTGTAGTAGTCAGTGTTTTTCTACTCCAGCACCTGCTTCGTGTTACCCCCGACTGTCAGATCCAAGCAACACAATACGTCAATTCCACTAAAGCTCTATAACACTGAACTATTGTCTAGCTCCACGACTGGATATAAAAATCTCTACAACCTCTGACAACAGCTTCTGTCTGTCAGACGTCACTTATTTCCAAGCTTCGCCCCAAACAAGCTCCACCAAACCGACTGATTTCGTTGAGGTTTGATTTGCAGATGATTAAGGCTGAGGTTTGGAGGTTAAGTAATGTAAATCCTTGGAGGGTGGATTTGCGTATATCCTGACGGGACGCTCTGAGGATCAAAATGGGGACACATTTTTTTTTTTTCCATCTGTACTTACAGCCTATACAGAATCACACCAAATACTATTACAAATTAAGACATTTTTGCAGCCTAGAAACTTTGAAATTACAATATATAACATGTTTTGTTTAAATATGTGCACTTAAAACTCTGAAGAATATCCCTACAATTTGCACGCACATCCTCCATACAAGTATGTGTGCATGTTTTATGTGTAATTGTGTCTCCGATCACAGCTATATGCCAAGCAGTCACAGCCAGCCGCTGCTACCCAGGCTTTGATTCCTAGGTGGTGGTGGCTGTGTTGGTGTTAAGGTTACTGGTGCATTAGGACAGCCTGTGCAAAGAGGATTATGGCTGCAGTCCAGATGAGGGTCCGGGGAGGGGGGGGAGCTTATGGGTGACGCATCACCACTGATGATGCCTGGAAACATTCCCCTACAAATCAATGGTCTGGCCTGAGCTCGCTAACCTTTGCACTCAATACAAGCCAGAGTAGTGTGTCACAAAACTGGGTGCATCTCTGTACCTGCAGGTTTTGTCATGTGATCTGAGGATCTGAGTTGAATTTTGAACACTTTGTGAATTATAAATAAGCATCGCTGAGGTCCACACATCAAAGTCTAGTCAAAAGGAAACAGACGCGCATTTTATTGGAATCACAAGCCAAAGACATTCTTCCTTTTCAGCTTGAGGCGACAACGGCGGCATCAGCAGCCATGCCACAACATATGTCGTAAACGTGTGCACTGCAACATGCTCCATTTGCGCATCGGTATTTTTAGCATCCCCCATACTCATTATGTCAGCACGGCACAGCAGAAGGCCCGGGCCGGTCTGAGCGAAGTGAGAAAGCGACAGGAAGGAAGACAATGCTCAGTTCTGCGTAAACTCGGGCATCTGCTCAGGCGTGCGAGCCGCTCGTATGTATCCTGGCTGAGAGAAATGTGTTTTTTGCTCTCCGCCGCTCTAATTAATTTTTATTTTGAGGATGACGGAAAACAAATACGCCTCATTTCTCCGCTGTGTCTGTGCACCGGCGAGCTCCTGAGGTGCCGCGTAAACAAACTCGAGAGGATAGGATTCATGTTTCAAAGACAAGAGACATAACTCGCTGGTGTTAAAATACCCCTCTCGCTGCTCTTTCAAGTTAAACGAATGAAAAAACATGAAAGGAGCTCTCTTCAAACAGCTCAAAGTGCTGCAAGACTGGAACATGATACTCGGCTGTGTAATGACCATCAAGGTCAAAATGGGACCAATGACAGGTCATTAGACGGCAGATAAATAGGTAGGGGGATACATTTCCAAAGAGAGATTTCCATTATCGATCCAGTAACAGCAGAGATTACTCCATGGGAAAATACCTCTTGTTGTGCTGTGATGTTATTTTTAAATTCACGTGCTCTTGTGAATGAAACAGAAGCCACCGCAATCACTTCACCAACAAAACCATCTGTATTTAAAGAGGATCTTGTGTATATACCAGTAAATGTGGCCCTTTTCTAACTGGCACCCAAGCTTCTGTGCTATATTTCCCTGCCAGCATCTGTATATTTTATCTGAGGCCAGCTCTCAACACAAACTGCTTGTTAGCGAGAATAGCCAGGGGCCTCACAAGGTATGAGAACCATCCGCTGGGAGGGAAGCTGCTACTGCTGGATCACGGTTTGTGCTCGTGTTGTGTACACTGCCAGTATGCATACAAACAGTAACTCGCCCCTCCTGTCATCTCCTCCGCTGTACTCGAACCAGCTGCCCGAGGTGTCCGTCCGCCGTCGTCACCCGGCCCAAGTGCTCTTACTCTCCCCGCACAAAAGGCTTCCGCAGCGGGGGGTTTTCCTTCGCATTTACTCACTCGCACCCACACAAAGGGGATCCATTTCAACCGCTTTTAGCAGCGCCACTTTCCGCTTTTAGTTTTCCAGACTCCCTGCCCCGAGGGTGCAAAGTGGTGGAAGGAGGAAAATAAAGACGCCAGGTGGATGCTGGGAGAGAGGTTAGGCTTGTGGCAAAACGGGGGTACTTCAAGCATATCCCATCATCGCTGGATGTCTTTTTTTGGTTAAGGCTAGCGGGAGAAATAGAAACTGATACCACTGCCTGGAGCGACACTGATTTCTGGTTTAGTGCTGCGTAGACCAGCTTGTGACCTTCATCAGGATAATCATAAAACACACAACAAAGAACATTTAAATAGAGTCAAGACTGAAAAATGTATCTGAAAATAAAATATAAAAGGCAACCTGGCATACACATGTATTTCAGCCTCACCTGGATGGGCTGAATATATGGATATATATATTAGGCATGAACTGATATGGGTTTCCAGGGCTGATACCAATGTTGATTCTTGGTGATCAAGAAAGGCTGATAACCAATATTTCTATACATGTGATGTTATAGCAGAGAACCTGTCATTCATAACTAGGCTTCATCAATAATAAGGGTGACTATAACTGAATACGTAAAATAGAAATAGAGTGATTAAATTAGGATGCTCTCCTGTGTTTATGTGGGATCAACTGAGATTTATCAGTTTGTCTCTGCAGTTGTGTCTGCTGTTCTTCTCTATTTTCTAAATATTTCACTGTTTTATCAGTTTTATTGCCTAGTAAGGTCCAGATCTTAAAGTATTATTAATTATTGTTTTCCAGACACTGTTTCAGGGTAGTCCTTGGCTGCCTTCTAACTTAGCCGCTACCCGTTAGCATTGCCTTTGCCACTGTGAGAGAAGCTAATTTCCTGGTTTGTGGCAGCAGTTTGTGTTTCTTGTTCAGTGTTTTCTGTCTCAGACCTATCAGACCTGATAGGTCAGTCACACATTTAATTTATCAATAATCAGCCAATAATAATAACCGGAAATAATCGGAAAAAATATCGGCCACGATAATCGGTCTATCTCTAATATATATGATGTAGATTCAGACTAATCATATTCCCAGACAAGAGGTGTGCACAGTAATGAACATCTCTGACACCATATTTGGTTCATAAATAGAGGAAACACATCTAAAGGGCAGTATTAAAGCTTGCAATGTCAAACTTAATAAATCCACATCAGAGATATTTAAGAATTCATGGAAAACACCCTTATAAAAACCGAATCATGCCTCCTGGAAATATAATTTTGAGATAAAAAAGCTAAAATACTTCTATCTTTTTCTCACACTTCTTTGGCTGAACCTTATCACTAGTAAACAAGCTGCTAATGACTGGAAGCATACTCGCAACATGCAGACAAGATACAGTATTACCTGTTAATTAGTGAGCTTTAGATGTGCTGGTTGGCTGCTTTTTGGACCTTCAGACGAAGCCAGGTTAGTTAACGCTCCCTGTTTCCACTCTTTATGCCAAGCTAAGCCGGTCAGCTGCTGGCATCATGTTTAGTGCAGCGACATTGGAGTGGTATCAGTCTTCTCATCTAACTCGCACCGAGAACATGAATTAGGTGCATTTCCCGAAAATGTCACACTCTTCCTTCATGTGGGTGCAGATGTCTCAACATTAGATGAGTTTGTAAGCACTCGGCAAGAAAGCGGCAAACGCGTTTTCCAAAAATGTCAAACTATTACTTCAACACACAAAATGCCCACTCCATCGCGTAAATGGCAGGAGAAGAAAAAAGCCCTGCCTCCTGAATCAGCAGAAGGAAATTCTCTGTGCAATTTCCAGAAAGAAAAAAAGGAGCACAAACAAAACAAATCAATCCTACAATGCTCTGCAATGCCAACCTTTGGTGTTGCTGGAAGAATACTGAAAAGGCCCCATTCAATCAACGATGAGAGGCAGGGAGAAGGAAGAGTCTTGGTCTTCTCCCCTCAGACAAACAAAACTTCAAATGATCCAGCGGCTTAGATGTTTTGGGGGGGCTTATTAATTTAACACGGGCGTTTAACTCGAAATCTGCTTCTGTCTCTGTGTGGTTTGAAGGCTTTCCTCTTAACTGGGTAAACATTCCAAATAGTAGCAGTCCCCGAAGAGGGCTGAAAAGAGGAGACGTAAGAAAGTGAACTGGGTCGCAGTTGGAGGTTTTAGTCAACCTGATGAATTAAACAGACTCTCTGAGGCAATAACACTCTACAACACCCACACAATTAATTTTGGAATTCATAGGAATCGCTCAGCTCGGGGGGGAACCAGTCAAGTATTTTGAAGCTTTGTCACCAAAACTGGAGTTAATCTCTTTTCAAAGTTGTAGCTCCTCTGTTGTTTTGCAATATAGATCTAAATCTATGGCACAACACCGTACATCTTACACCTTTGCTTTCTATAGAATGAAGCTATTTCAATCAGCTAAGCAGTCCTGCATTCAAACAAAAAATCAATTGCAATCAGGCCGAACAGTTGAATCTCTTCTAACTGATTGAAAAAAGCAGCCGAGACCAAATCGAGCAAGCGAGCGGCTATAGGGCTTGCAATGAAAAGCCCCTTTTAGAAAGTTAACCTGACATTAAGACTGGCTTTTACTGTGTGTGTGTGTGTGGGTAGAGAGAGGAAGTGAGGGGAGCTGACAGAGGAGAGGTGAGGAGGACAGGCAGCGAGCCAACACGTCGCATGCAGCAGGTTGACATGCAGAGGAGAGCCAGACCATCACCTCGGCGGCACAGCGTGAGCAGGAAACCGATAGCTCGCTCGCACACAACCTCAAAGGGGGACAAAGAGCAAATGTAGAGTCCGTGCATCCACCGATTCAACCGCAGAGGAGGTGTACGCGCGTACAGACACACATCGAGGAGGTAATAAGACAGCTAACAGCAGCCAAGGTCGGAGAGGCCTCTGCCCAGAAATCAGCCAGGCAGCAGCTGATCCTCCCAGTGTGATCTTTACAGAGACAGAGAGAGTGATGGAGATGGGAAAACAGTTCAATCTCGGAGAAGACAGAGAAGGGATCCACACCGATCAATGTCACCGCCACAGCTCCTGAGTCCACAGTCAATATGCACTGCTAATATGACATACCTGTGCTTGCAAGTAACTCTATTTGCCATGGAGATCTTTTTATGGTCAGTGCTGTAACTAAAACATGCTCTATATTTAAAAATTCACCTCATGTCCTTTGACAGACATTGAAGTAATCGACAGTCAGAGCGTAAACGACAAGGATGCAGCATCATTCTCGTGTCAGCATAAAACTGCTTCATCCTCCATTAAGGAAACACTGATAAAACAGGTGCCAAGGACGTAATGAGAACAGACTTGATGGGACAGAAAAGAAACCCAGCTAAACGTGAATATACCATCTGTCTACCTGCAACTGTAAATACATTTTTTAAGCAGAAGACAAATACACATTTTAGGAGAGTAACTTTCCTGCATCTTATACATAGTGTTAATCTCGAGCCCTGCTGTTGCTACAACCGTCAAACTTTCTGTTCACGCAGGACACATATGCAGTTGGTAATGATAACAGACGTAGATTTACCGCCGAAATTCTACTCTAAATTGGTTGTTCGATTTCACACAGACAGATGCTAAAGAAGGCTTCTCATTTCTAGCTCGATAAAATTATACTCTTTACCCGGCAGATCTTATCAGCTGTTTTATGCGGCCAAGATCATTGTTGGGGTTCAGCAAAGGGCCACCATGACAAAGACTACCGTCGCAGTTAATAACTTTCGGCCAGTTTCCATATGCATACATTGAGTGCAAGTAAAATTGGAAAGAAACTGTGTTGTCATGTGGCACATTTGGGCATGGGAAATGTCCATTAAACTCAAGTATTCTCAAGTTTATGTTGTAGAAATGAATGAGAAGCTGTTCAGACCAAGCAATGATAAACTGAAATATAATTTGTAGCTTAAAATAACTACTGATAACTTTATCCGCTCTTGGAATTTAAACACAAGCGACAAGCATCTGTGGTTAAAAAGGTTATTTTTTGTGTGTTTTTTGTGCTGACTCAGAAAGTACCTCTACTGCTGTGTATCGCCTTGTAATAGCAATCCAAGCGAATGACCTGGCTGGTAATCAATAGGGATGAAATACCACCGAAAATCCTTAGATATCTCTAAAAGCAAGCATCAAAGGTCTTCAATGTAGCAACTGTGATTTCACATTTTGCACTAACAAAATGCTTCCAAATCTCATCTTAGAATAAACAGGAAGCATGCTTAGCGGGATTTGTCGGGAAGCCGTGTATGTATCACAACAAAAAGATGTATAACATCAACTGTAGCTACAACTGTACTCCAAAGCCTGTGGGGCATCTGTAGTGCTTTATCATCTTCAGACTTCTAGTCCGCTGAGGCTGCTGCAAACACCCCCCCCCCAAAAAATACAATATACAAACATGCACACTCGAGCACAAATTCATATCTGAACTGTTAGATGCACACAGAAAAGCATAACCACAAATACGAACGAATCTTTGAACAGACAACAACACACACACGTAGTATCTGGGGATATCTGGGACAAGCGAATATAGATTCAGAGGAGGAAAGGGGGGAAAAAAAGAGATGCATGTGAAAGAGAGATAAAGGTGAAACAGACTGCAGCACAGATAGAGGGCAGTGGGCTACTGAGAGAATGGAATCGGGGGGAAAAAAGCCTGCCAGAAAAGGAATGAGTGAGCAATAGATGACAAAAAAAGAGGCAGAAAATGAGATAAGGGTCATCACAGTGTGGCCCGCTGTCTCTGGAAACAGCTCATTCAACTGCAATGAGCACAAGAGTGGATGAGGAGCGAGACAGAGATACGAAGAGGGAAAACAGAAGGGACACCGATTCAATACAGCAGCAACACAGAAGCATTTCCATTTAATTAGAGCGCCGTGAGACAAAAGCAGGGGCGAGAGGGAAAAGATAAAGGTGTGGATGTTGCTGTGAGTGGACACCCAGTCAAGGTCGAGCCACGGCGCTCGCCAGCGTTCAGTCTGAAGACCTTTCACCTCCCTTCCTCTGTCTCTGACACTAATCCTGACGGCCGCTCTGCTGATAAACTCCTAACAATGTCCTCAGTGACCTGGACTGGACAGTGAGGCTTTTAGGAGGAACCAAGCGGCATTCTGGACACTATCTTTTAAAAACTGCTTTGGCACATGGACGAATTTAGGCCATGTCCGCAAATGCATCATTAGTCCTCACAGCTATCCATCAACACTAAGCTTTACATCCGTACTATTAGAAAGCATTACAAAGAGTTGTTTTTGCAAGAGAAAAAAATCGCCACAAATAGGCCTAGATATGGGTTTAAGAATATAAGCATGTTTTTCTTGTCTAAATATGTTTTTAAGCCATCCTAGCGGTTGGCTCTGTGGGTGGAAATGTTGGGTTTTCTCTCACACAGCCTCAAACACACAGCTTTGATCTGGACTGATCTACCTTAACAATTATTGCCTGTCTTTGATGATCCTCAGACTTTCCCTTTTGCACCACCTTGAAGTTGACATCTGCAATTTTGAGTGAAATATCTTTAAATATCTATCTTCAGGTATCAACCTATAATTTGTCTGAAATTTTGGCTTCAGTCTCAGCTGTGCTTTTGTGTTTCATACTGATTAGTAAATATCAGCCTGTGTTGTTATACTAAACTAAAATGGTGAACATCAACATGCTGGTAGTGTCACTGGTAGAGCATGTTAAGATTCCCATGTTAGCATTTCACTCCATTGCAGCCTCACTCAGCTGCCAGTGTGGCCTCCTTGTCTAGTTTTCATACAACAATCTAACCCTCTCAAACACCAGCAGTCACTTTGCTAAAGTAAAATAGGATAAAACTGAGAAATTCAAATGGTATGACTTGAAATATATGCTCAAATAAAACAAGACCCGACAAAATCTGATGGAAACTTTCAGTATTTTTGAAACCCTATACAACAAAGCACTCTCAAAAACAGCCTCAACTGGCAAAGTAAAGCTGGTCAAAATTTGCAAATATATCTGTGTTAATGTATTTGCTGGCCAATATGTAACAAGAAAATGCAGCTAAAAAATGGCAAAATATGTCTGTAGTGGTAAAATGGTAGTAAAAATGTCCCAGTTATAGCATCTATGCCTGTATATATACACCAGTCAGGCATAACATTATGACCACCTGCCTAATATTGTGTTGGTCCCCCTTATGTGGTCAAAAATGCTCTGAACCATTGGGCATGGACAAGAGGACCTCTCAGGGTGTCCTATGGGGTCTGGCACCAGGACATTGGTAGTGGATCCTTTGGGTACTCTGGCTTGTGCAGTGGGGCCTCTGTCAATCCAACTTGTTCCACTGCATCCTGTTGATGCTTGATCAGAATGGGCTCTAGGAAGTTTGGAGGTCAAATCAACATCTTGGGCCATTGTCATGTTCCTCAAGATGTTCCTGATTGTTTGGTGCTTTTGCCATGTGGTGGGGTGCATTTTCCTGCGGGGGTAGGTCAGTGACATTTGGGATTACCATTTGCATGAGGGAGTGTGCTTGTCCTGGGACAATGTTTATTTGGGTGTCTAAGTCTCAT